>BJBW01005264.1:33087-124140 GCA_004320125.1 Scolopax mira | reverse complement strand
ATTAGGAAAAAGTTTTACACTGAAAGGCTTATTAAGCTTTGGAATGGGCAGCCCAGGGAAGGGATGGAGTCACCATCCCTGGAGGTATTTAAAAGCTGAGCAGACGTAATGCTGAGTGACATTGGGTTAGTGGTGGCTTTGGCAGCATTCCGTTAATGGTTGGACTCGATCTTAAAGGCCTCTCCCAATCTAGATGATTCTATGATTCTGTTGTTCTATTCTTGTTGCACCTGTAATCAGAGATGGTATATTTTTCTTTTTGTAAAATACAATTTATTTCCTTATTCTCCTTCTTTCCTTTATTTCCTTATTCTGAAAATAAGTGCGTCATGAAATGCTGTAGCCTTATGAGTCAAAGGCAACTTTCTGAAATAAGACAATGCAAAAGCATCCTGAATCTCTCTAGTGGATTAATTTCTCCTGTTCTGCTAAAAAAAAAAAAATAATAAATTTTAAAAGCTCCTTGGCATTTCCCTAGAGGTGCATGGTATTATGTTCTTCAGTTTTTTTCACCGAGCATGGCAAAAGCCTGTTGCATTGATTTGTTGAGCAAAGAAAACAGTGCAAATGCAGAATTAGCATGTTTGTTCTCTGACAAAAGCCAAGGTTGACAGGAATAAGTTAAGATCAACACTTCAAATCTTACAGACAGAATAAATGCTGAGGTCATTTTAATAAACGCTTTCTTTCTCTTGGACAAATCCTTCAGTATTTCTTTAGCCCAGCTGTTAACTCTTCTGTGTCAACAGCGAGTTCTCATCTGACTTGGGACCAGGCTAAATCAGTGACACTGGTGACAATTACATTACTGGGGTAAACAGCAGTGGCCTTGGAAAGTCACATACTGGCTCAAAATGCAGCTGCCCCAAAAGTCCCTCTGGCAAAGGGCAGGAGACCCACCTGGGCGCTGAGGTGTGACCAAAACCCACGGGGACAGGGTTGCAGTGACTGCAATATTACTCTAATCAGGAAAATAAAAGCTTCTTTTCATCAACAGCTAATCATAGGACTTCACTTGTCTCTAACTTCCTTCAGTTGCCTTGGCAGAGCACAGTAACATAAATAAGAAATGACAGTTTATCAAGGAAGGTTAACACAAGGTTGCGACCTTTTTTAATTTGACTTCTGGAGCTCATTCATGTGTGAAAACACGCTTTTGTAGCTCTAGCCTCAGCATCTCTTACAGGTCTGGACTTGTGCCAATAACTGAGTTTAAAAATGGTATTTATGCTTGGAAAAGATAATTTATGCTTTCTGTGATGTTTCTGTAGAATTGTTCTGCATTAGTAAAAAATATAAAATGAGAGTATCTGTGCTCCTTGCAGAGTATCACATAAGGAGTCAGTGGTACCCCTGCTTAACAAGTCGGGAGGTATTGCCCAAAGGTAAAGCTGATTTGTGCGTGCACAGACACATACATTTCCTCTCCCTTACTCACACCAAGATACAGCTTTCTGAGCAAATCCACCCACGGCTGCTAACCAGACCGTCCCTGAAATGCTGAATGCTGGTACAGATGCATAAGGCACAGAATCAGGCTGACAGTCATATCCTAATAAATGTCAAATATTAATTTGTTGTATTATTCGTGCAGCGATTTAAATCCAAATCCTTTCTCATCATTACTTTCCATCAGACACATGGAGAGCGAGAGGTAAGCATGAGCTTTCTGTCAAAATCTGTAAAGCCTATGCGACTATCTGCCAGAAAACATTTCCCTGTCAGATAAGAAAGCTGAAGTTCTGTCCATGAACACCGGAGACTAAAATCTGCAGTACAACATGTAGATAATTAGTTTTGAAAGGCTAATCAGTTCACTGCGCTGGCTGGCATTTCTATATAGATGCACATGCCTACACCTGACTACAACTTCCCTCTCAATGTAAGCATCCCTCAATGAAGCAAAGTAAGACTTTACAAACCACGTAACTCTGAATGCTATATCCTGCCATAAGTGAGTTAGAAAAGATCCTCACAGGCCTGGGAAGGAGTATGGAGACCACAGGGTGGGATGTTCCAAGCTGTGCCACTCCAACCCCTTTCCCACCTGGCTCTAACCAGCTGCAGAACCTCCCCAGAAAGGCAAGGTTCAGTTAATGCTGATAGTGATAGCTTATTTTAAGATTATCATCTCACCTATTATTATCTTGGCTGTTGTCTTGTTCACATTCATGGAGCCTTGCGTCTTGCAAACACCTTTGATGCCCCAGAAGATCGAGATGCTGAGCATCCCCAGGCCATTCTAGCTGTGAAATTAGGCCCTCGAGTCTCTGAACATTGCCCACAAACCCCTCAGCTATTATTGACCAAATCAGCAGTACCCTTCATTATGTTGTTTGATTACTAAATTTTTATCTGATTCTCCTATCTTAGCATTAAGCAGCTAGAAATGAATAAAATCATATTCAAAAAAACCCACAATGGTTATTTCCTGACAACGTCTTTTCTTTTTGTCAGAAGGATGTTCTATTTTGTTTCTGAAAAACAAGATCAATCTTTGCACTAATAATGACTTACTGAATAAAATCTGTACTGCTTCCATGGTGCTTTGTTAACGATACACCTTATTTGTACCTTAGCTTATAAAAAAACCTGTACACCAATTGATCATTTCAGTCACCAGTGAAATAAAACCAACCATGAGACAGATAATGGGAGCAGAACAATAGTACACATCTATTTAATGCTCGAGTTTAGACTAAAGGGTAACATAAAGCACAATGATGCTATAAAGAAAGAAGGAATTTAACTACCCAGAACAGCTAAAAGCCTTATTCCTCCAAAAACGCTGGCGAACCTGAAAAGCTGTTTTGCTCTCATCTGCAAAATGACCCCTTTGAGCAACACAGAGGCATCAATAAAACACCAATTCAGTGTCGTGTCCTTAAAGACCAACACCTTCCAGCAGCACATGCAATTCTGCTTGGAAGATCACTTTTCCCTTCTGTGATAATGAACCACAAAGTTACTTGTATTTAAGTCTGGATGGCTAGAAGTTGGCTGAAGTTGGCCTTCTTGCAAGTCAAGATATCATCATTACCACCTACACAAAAGTTGAGGTGTAATTAGTGTTACTGATTTGTACATTTTGTTCTAAGACTTGAACTTTTCCGCTTTATTGTACGTTTCCACTTTTGTCTGAAGATTTCCAAAAGCAGCTTCAAAACAGCTAATACTAATGTTTTCCTGTAATTCCTGGTTAGATAGTATGTAGTATAAGAATCAAATATCTTTGGCTCTGAGGCTTTAAAGAATGTCAAAATACTAGAATTTAAAGTATAATTCATGAATAGAAGAATCATGCAGAAAGAACACTAATTTAATTTTTTTAAAGGAAACAGATCCCTTGCATGCTAACCAATTTAGGACTACAATGAGTAGGACCCCTGCTTTCAAAACCTTAGTTTTTGGACTACTTTTACACAGATCTAAAAGCAGCAAGTAGTCATCAACATACAGGCCCATACATTGGTTCATGACATATACCAACCAGTCCCCAAAAGAGGTAAGAGAGAGATCCCCAAAAGAGGCAAGAGAGAGGGATGGAGGTGAAGTAGCTATGAGTTGTGGATAGTGTTTCTGGTTTGAGCTCTCAAAAGGCCAAAATGAAAACGTGGAGGACCATAACGAAAAACTTCAATCAAAATAAAATAACCATCTACAGCTTATTTGCATTGTCAACTTGGATATCAAATGATAAGTAGCTGTGGAAAATAATTCCACCATCTTCTAGTGAAAAAAAGGAGTGCAGCAAAATAAATTATAAAGTTAGGATAAAGCATATGAATACAGCCAACAAAGACATTGCTTTGCAGAAACCTTAAGAAATGAGCTGAAGACAACAGTAAAATGAATTCCTGGAGTAAGGGTATTTGTGAGATACTATGCATCAGGAAAAGCCATAAAAGATTGTTTCTTGTGAAAAGTTGGTTAAACAATTTATGAAAACCCACATAGCACCTTGATTATCACCTCTTGTGATAATCAAAACCTATAAACAATATATGTACTGCAGCAACGAAATGCAATGGAGGGTGCAGTCCAGGCACCCAGCCAATGCACACGAGATCATACGGCAGTAAACATTCATTACCTGTATTGGAGGCAAGCTCCAGAAGAAGGAACCACCGCGGCTACTTTCCACCTAATCTCCTCTACCTTTTGCATCTGATGATGCGACAAATGTAGTGACTGTAGGTCACTACAGTCAAGTGGTGAGATGGGTTTGTTTACACCCACTCTTTGTTTACCAGTGCATCTTTAAGAAGTCATTATGTGTTCTGACATAAGCTTATGCGATGTTTTGCTTCTGGGCAAAGTCAAGCTTTTGCACAGGAACAAATTTTACCCCATAATGCACTAACTAGACCTGTATTTCCCTTAGGAAGACGACAAATGGGTTTACGTAGCATGCAGTTTTAAATCCTTTTTTTATTCGGTTAATCTCTGGCTGTGGAATTGTGATTGAAATGCAAAAATGTATGTGTATTTTCTGATAAGAACCATTTTGTTTTAGAGACAGATGAAACGTTATCAAACATATACACTTTCTTCAGGTTTTTAAATTGGTGATGGAAATTCCATAATCAGAACATGGCATAGCCAATGCAGGTTAAGTGATAACATTTTTTCAAGAAAAAAAACCCCAAAACCCCACAAAAAAACCCAACCCTTTGAAGTGTTCTTACAGTTACATCTTCATAATCCAGACATGAGAAGATCTACACTCCTGACAACTCTGAGTATATGCTCTTCAGCTGGCTCCAGATAAAAGCCAACGTTTCCTTTTCCTTTCCAATGTCTTCTCTCATTTCTTAATAGCAGTGAGAGACAGTACAAAACATTACCTCCACAGGATTTTCCATCTTCCTCCAGTTTCTGGCCAGCTGGACATTTGCAGTAGTAGCTGCCGATGGTATTACAGCACTGGTCATGACAGCCACCGTTCTCAGTGGTGCACTCGTTTATGTCTGTTGGAAGAAAGCATTGGGTGGTGAGTCAAGAGTGGGCATTGATTGTGCTACCTGGTCATTTGAGGGCAATTTTAGTATAATTCTGATGTGATAGTGTGAAAAAATTACTGAGATGTACAGCTAAGTAAGGTAAGCACTGCAGCAGTGGCCCCCAGCCACGTTGCTCTGCCCCCCAACTCAACCAAGAGGTGCAGTGGTGGGAGTGTTCCTCGCCGTCTTCTGCTTAAGGTAAGCGTCAGCGTCCACCCAGCTCCAGCTGCAGGCTCTACTCAACTCACCAACTTCCCAATTCTGTGCAGCAAGAGCAGGAACTATCTTTGTAATGTCCTTTCCAAGCTCATATGTGTATGCTTCCAGCCATCATAGCCGAGATAAGAAACCTCTGAAAGATGGTAGGTCCATTGAGGTCCTTCTTTTCGTTCAGATGTATGTATGTGCACTACCATCTACACATCTTACTTATTCACCCAATCAAGTTAGTGCTTGCCTGCATGATTTTGAATAGGAAAAATTAGGTAAAGACCTATACATTATAAATGAAGAACGTTAAAGAGCAGCATAAATAAATAAATAATTAGACTAGCCAATGGTAGAGAAAAATCAATAGTGAAGACATTTGCTTTTATATACCCTGCACAAGAATTTCTGAAGGAATGTGATTGAAATTGTCAGGCCGGTAATGCTGCTCTGTTGAACAGGATCAGAGACAACAGATGGTACAGAAATATTTCCAAACTAGAAAATTTGTCAAATGGGACAGTAAATATAACAAAACCAGCAGGTATTTGCTGCACTGATTTCATAGATTCTGGAACGGTTACTTGAGCAATGCTTTCCTGCTTGCTTTGCTCTCTCTGAAGTACTAATATCACACAGACACGTAATTCATTAGTGCAGGATCAAGCAGGGAAGCAACGAACCTGTGTAAGGATAATGGGCTGTGGGTCTCTTTGGCTCAATTTTTGGACAAATGTCTTGTCCTGACTTGCCGGCAGAGCCACCCTCCTTGGCATGTTGGTAAGGGGAAAGCCAGGGCTAAGGGGGGACACCACATTCTCAAAGCCTGGCACAAAGACACAGGTGACAGATCATTTGGCACCAGGAGAGATCACACATTACATTCAGCAAGAGAGCAAGAAAAGCAGGAGGAGGAAGATTAAGCAGAGGAAGATAAGCATCGTCAGGACTGTTAAAATCGCAAGCAGTTACTTGACATTAGCGGCACTCTGCATCCCCAATGGGGAAATGCAGCTTTGTAAAAACCTTTTAATTAAGACTCCAGTCAAAAGAAATACAAAGTGCTGTAAAGACAAATCAAGAAAAGAAAGAATTCCACATTCACACAAGAGAAATGAGGGCCTTTCAATCCTTAGCTGTTAAAAGTCTGAGATTTACTGAGGTTTGCTAGTTCATCGATATGCTTGAGCTCAACTAGCTTATTTCTGATCCTGGCTAAAAAGCAGAGGTTGAAAGAAATTTCTGGGGAGGTTTCAGACTATTGAATGGCTAAAATGAAAAATGTATTATGAAATGTTAACTTTTACTGAAGTGCAGCTGAGGAGGCATAAACTCACTAAACCCGTCCCATTTCACTATGGGTCTAATTTCAGTGTAATGGCCAACACAATAAAACATTCTTTGTCCTCAGTGATACTGAAAACACAGGCAAGCACACATATATAAATATTATATATTTATATATGTATATATGCATATAAATCATTTATCTCAGAGCTACGCCACAAAAGAAATCCTAACTTGCGTGAAGTCAAGGCACTTCTCCTGATTTCATACGAACATCATTTAGACAGAAACTTTTCTGAAGAAAAACACTTCCTCCTGCTCCAAAATGCAAAAACAAATCGTACCAAAATAAGACATTCGTCTGTTCACTTCTCTTCAGCAAGAGACGGGGAGAACATATGACAAGCGACAGATTTTAGACATATTCCTCAAAGCGCTGGAAGAAGGCACGCTCGCGCCCAGCATCGTGCAGAAGATCGACAAAACAGGCATGTTCCAAATGATTTACTCCCTCTCAGCAGCAGACATCTTGATGTGCCTTGTGGTAATAAACAGTAATGAGCCACATAACTACCCTGCTCCAGAGCTTCGACTTCTATTTATACTAACGGTATTGAAAAATAATAAAATCTCTTGCCCTTTTTCTTTTTCTTTTTTTTAATAAAATAATGGGAAGAACTGCTTCAGTCTTCTACACTGTATTTAGCACCTACATTGCCACATGGCCTCCTGGCATAACATATTGGCTAAGTGATGGGGTCTACAATATGCAGCCCAATTTATTAACACCAGTGTCTGTATTTTGAACCGAAATATTGGAAGGAAACCTTTCCAGCTAAGGAGCTAATCATTATCCTCTTGATTTCACTAGGGTATAATACATTCGGAAGTGTATGGTGCTGTTGCATACTAATGTATAGAACGTTTTTCTTTTTGATTGCAGTGTGTTTCTATTAGCAATCAGAAAGCTTTTTTCTTTCTCGTGGTCCACCTATGAATTTTGCCCCCTCAAAAGCATCTTTTCCCAACGCTCTGTCTTCTTAATGCTCTGTCCAGGATTTCCTTGTCTCCACCTCAGTACTTGTTTTCAACCTTTCATGAAATGTTTTCATCCATTTCTTTGCTGCTTTTTGCACCAGAAATCTGCTTTTTCTATTATGTGCAGAAAACCTGACTTTTCTTTCATATGTCTTTTTAAAGCAAACACTTGAAGCTAATCATCATACCTCAGAAATTAAATTATAATTTATTTTAAGACACCAAAATAAAGCTTTTTTGATGCAGCTTTACATCTATTAGAAAGCACTCACATTGGAAGGAATATTCTCACTAGGCATAAACTGCACTATTTTTAACTTTAGTGTTGTTAATATTTGCTCCTTAAGCGTCTGCATCCTTTGCTGCACTGTCTGTACCAGACCTTCTCCACTGCCTGTACCCTGCCACCTTGTTTCATACTACCCAGTAATAAAGGTCAGATGTTGCCTCAGTCCAAGAAGCAGAAAAATAAGTGATCTGAACGTGAAGTAATAAAGAATGTGTTTTACATCTTTAAAAAGCTCTTGTAAGCCACAATCAGCTGATGTGTATTCCAAAAACATCGAGTAGCCAGAATTTTAAAATCCGATTACAGCTTTGCCACCATAAAAAAAAAATAGCGAAAAAAAAAAACCAACAAAAACAATTCTGTCAAATGATAAATTTCTGTCTCCTTTCCATATTCAATGTCATTCAAGGTTGCAAATATATTTGCCTATTGAATAGCAAGAAAAATGACAGAAAATTTCTGACAAGTAACAAGTCTGCCAAGTTAGGTCTGACAAAAGTTCAATGTTATCAAGACTATCAATCCATCTGTAATGACATGCTGTAGGCGCTTCAAAAAAACCCAACAAATGTGATGTTTGCTACTGCAATGCTTCACATTTATTTATAGAGCCAACATTGCAACACAAAAACATTATCCGCGGGACATACTCTATGTGAGCGTTCAATCCTGCCACGTGAAGTCTTCAGGAAATTGAAAAAAAAAAAAAAGAAAAACTTTCATCTAGATTAACTTGATGTTAACTTTACATGCGATCTGTGTACAACATGAAAAAAAAAATAATCCACAGCGTATTTTAAACCCACTAACATTCAAAAATATGGATTGTAGACGTGTGCCTCTGTGCCACACTTCCTGCACATGAGGAATTATAGAACTGCACTATGTGAAAAGGTGGGGTTTTTGGTTTGGTTTTGTTTTTTTTTTAACCTAAAAATCTCATTAAATATTTGATATGTAGGGAAGCATGCCTTTTTTTCCTTAAAGCTAACCACCTTTCCCCAATTAAGTATGCCTAGGAGCTTTATGCTAAATGAAGAAGGACTGATTCAGATCCCTTTACTGCTGTATTCTTGTTTAATGTTTCTCACTCCCTGCCTGAAAATATCACAAAGCAGAGCATGTCAGAGCCATCCCCAGCTCCAGAGAAAACAACCCTTCAACCAAGTTTTTAGGCAAGTCTGAGCGATTTCAGGTTTTCAACAGATAAATGAAAACTTTATATAAAAGCAGACAATAGACAAAGTGGTTTTTATCGGTAATTCTAATTTCAAATCTAACAGATTTGCACTATTACTAGCTCTCAATGTAGCAAGCAGATGAAAAAAAAATTTAAGACATTTTTAAAAAATCAGTTTGTGGCTGGAAAGGAGAACATTAGGACAGAAAGTCTCCTCCACACACCTCTGCTGAGCTCTTAAATCCTGCAGCGAGGGCTGCAGCTCTGCAGATCCTTGGCAAGGAGCTGAATTTAGCATCTTTACACTAGGGAGGACCGGGGAAGGAGAAAGAATCTGCACCCAGCATGAGAGAGAAGGAGAGCCCATTGTACTCCAGCAGGAAAACAATGGAGGGAATGACCAGTTGATTTTGGCCGTGATTAGTACGTTTAGATCTATGGGACACACCAGCTAACCCACTGCCTACAGGTTAAAGCATTTTTAAATATATTTTTACCTGCGTAAAAACTTTATGCAATAGGTATTAACATAAAAAAAATCAGTTTTAAGATTACAAAGGGAATCTCATAGCTGCAGCCCACTATTTAAAACTTAGTTTCCAAGGTTTCTGTATTTATCAGCTGCATACGAGCAACAACTTTATTTATTTAATGCAACCACATGCAAACTTGCCGTTTCAGTGACCAGCCTTTGGGGCTAACCCGTGCTCTGACCCGTAAGGCGCTGACTTCGGAGCATGTCAGAGCTCGCTGGTCTTGCAATAAATCACTGGAGTGGAATAAAATCTGTAAAATCATTCACTTTGTTATTGCAATACCACAGGAACAAAGCCCACCATCACACAGAGGGGAGGTTATTTTGATTAGTTTAAAAGTGTTAGGCTAACACACCGTGCTTCAATTAGGGGTCAAAGTAACAAGAACGCATTTATTTAGGAGGAAGACAGCATTTCACTAATAACACTTCTTCCCAGTCAGGATTTTTCTTCTGAAGACTGTGATCAAGATGGTCTGATTTCTGGAATTTAAATGTTAAACATCTTTATCTAAGAGGTTTGATTACTCTAACAGGCGCCGGCAGCTTATACTGACTATATTAGCAATTTAGAGAGGGAAATTCCTAACTCGGAAAACACAACTCAAATACTTTCAAGTACAAAACTCTCATAAAGGTTAGAATCAAAGCCTCAATAGAGTTTATAACGTGCAACTCAAATGCACCTATACATGTACCTTAATATATCTGAGTGCCTGGTACAAGAACAAAGGACTATATATGCGACTGTATTACAATCTGCTTTTATAAAGAAGTGTTATAGGCAAGTGGCTGCAAATCAAAATGTGCACTTGACAACTTCTCATTTAGAGATCCAAATTGATTCAATTTTTTTAAAAGTGCTAAAGATCCAGCGAATAGGTAGCTCCTTAACTTACTTATGGTCTTAGACACTGCTTCTTAAAATTATGGCCCAGATGGTCTGCAACCAAAACCATATGTCTAAAACATCCTGAAACCTGAGAAAGTTGATTTGAACTTTAAAGACAACTCACTCCTGTGACGCAATATAGTTCACACGTATGCATATGCACGTACATCACAGCAGTGTTATATTTAAAAATATAGGGTAATGAGCAAATATAGTGGACAGGCTGCTGAACACAACGCTCACACCCCAGAGACTGCATTTGTCTTTTTCTTTGTTTTGTGCAAGAGCTTTGTAACAGCCGTCTTTGAAGGGTAATTGTCTCTAAAACATAAATTACATCCATCACTTCCAGCACTAACCGTAAATTATCGGCCTGAATAGAAAACAAAGCTGCTCATTCTGATAGCCAAGCGCAGTCCTACACGTGTATTGATTAAGCACTCTTAATGCTTTATTAGGTTTTCTTCCCCCACAAAGTCAATAACAGGATGAATATTTCTTCTTCTGCTGTTATGAAGTACCGTAAATCTGAGCTGTTATTAACAAGTGCCTGATTAGTGGAGCAAACTCATCTGAGAGTTTGGCACAGACTCTTTGTGCGTGGACTCCCAGAAACACACAACATTGCTACTGGCTCCACTGGCTGCCAGAGGACCTGTGCTTTCACAAGTTATCACAGCCTCTTTTTCATATTTTTTTCTCTATTTTTAGAAGAGAAATTACTGCTGCACTCTTCCTCTTTATCCCCGTGTCACATTCACATATGCAGAGAACATCAGCCACGTAGGGAACGTGTGCACGGCCCCTGATCCCCGGGGCTGTGGGTCACTGCCATAGTTTGCTTTCTTTTGTTACTGGGGCACTGAAAAAACTCCCATTTCATGCAACTTAGATGTGAAACCAAAATCAAAGTTAAACATACTTTGATAGTGTAATTTTTCCTTATTAAAATCATCATCTGAAGAAAAAAACCAAAGAGATTCAACCAATCTCTTGCACTTAGTCACAGAAAGAATAGCTCCTTCCCACCCCCCACCAGTAGAATAGGGGAGAGAATAGGAGGAAAAAAACTGGTGGGTTGAGGTAAAGACAGCTTATTAGGATAGCAAAGAAGAGAAAATAATCATAGAAACATAGAATGGTTTGGGTTGAAAGGGACCTTAAAGATCCCTGCCAGGGAGTTAGGTAGTAGCGGTTAGAGTAGTCCTCCCTAACCATATACCACCTGCTCTCTCTTTTCTTCTTTCCTAATATCCTGAGCATCAATGACATTTCACACCAATGTCTTCCAAAACCAAACTGTTACGTGAAAAAATACTTGCTTTGGTTATCTTTTTTATAATCCCTCTTTAAAATTTTCTATCAAGTAGGAACAAATACTTGCTAAAAAGTGAAATGCAGGACTCAAATCATGTACGGTTTTCCTTTCTACACCAACTAGAGTCACTAAAATGAGAGAGGGGGGTGAATAAAAACAACAAAATCTATCACATTACAATGAAATCCTGTAATAGTACTCATCTTTAAAATAAATTTTCCAGACAAGGTATGAATAATGCAAATGAACATCCCAGAACATCTGAATTAAGCAACAACAGACTAACGGATGCTAATTGGCAATGATTGGAGATGATTGTGGAGTACGGCTGGAACTATGATTACAAACACAGCTTACGCATCCAGCCCAAACCTCAAATACCGTCGCTGCAATTAAAGATATTTTATCAAATTAGACAAGTGTTTGCCTTTGCCTGCTATGATGGTTATGAGCAAAACATAAAAGAAAGCACCATTTGCAACTTTCCTTACATCAGAGCTCTGCTGAGATGGACTTCTTTCTGCTTCGACTTTTTAGACCACAAAATGGAAGCCTTTTTAGAAAGAAATCAGGACTCTGCTGTGACAGCCTTAAAAGCCCTTGTTTTCCTCTAAAAGTGCTTTTGCCCTAAAAATACATTCTCTTTGTGGCATATCTAATTTTCAGTACCAACAAGTGCTGGTTGTGCACACACAAACAGAAGAGGAGATTTTGAACTTCGAAAGCTTGATTTCCCAGTGTAAGCCCTCACATATTTTGCAGGCAAACATTCTTTAAAGATCATTATTAGCAAGATTTCAGGACTCTTAGAAAATGCATTTCTTTTAAGCTTTGAGGTGCTAAATCCCAAGAACAAATCGCAAACATAAGCCAGGTATTTGGCTCCAGCTGAGCCAAGTCCTGTTGCCCAAAGGGGAGTTCGCACTTTGGACCTGCGACAAGCTCCTGCCTTTTGCTCTCCTGGGTGAGAACATCAGTAGAAGGTATCAGCCGCTTGGACACAAACTAAGGCTGGCTCTTTCTTTTCTACTGTTCCCGACAAGATGTGCAACTTCCCTCTCCTGCTCCTGTATCTCAAGAAAATTTACATGCAGAACTTCCGCCTTACCTCCAGTTTGCCATGATCTCCTAAAAATCAGGTCATCAGAATAGAATTGAAAAAGCACATAGAAAAAAAAAAAAAAAAAACCAGAAATACTGGGTCCTTTCTAAAAGTTTAGTGTTTACAGTCATTAAGTATTATGATTCTAAATAAGAGCTAATTGCTTCCTTATTCAAAAAAAAAAGGTCAAGGCTCTAAAAAATTATGGAAGTTCTCATGTCAAGGCAGCTGGAAAGTGACAGCCAGTACATACATGAAAATAACCTGGAGTTCCCCACGGGTTAACTGGTGCCAACATCTAGAGGACCAAACACAAGCTCAGAGATACACAGCACTGGCATCAAAAGAACACAGCAAGGAAATGAAGGCGGCAGCTCCTGCATTCCCCTCAACCTGTATTTTTAAGAGATTTAAGATGTCACCTCCTGTGAAGAGCACTTCAATAGTCCAACACATAAATAACAAAAGCAGCAATAAAGTTAGAGCTGTGCTTTGCTGATGCCTTTCCCACTCACCAGGATAAAAGGTGAATGAACAATTTCAAACAGAAATAAATATGCTCGCTCCAGGTAAAACCTGTAATGATGGGTCAGATATACCAATTCGGTGGTGGCATACTTTGGGACCTATGTGCGATGTGGGATGTTTAAAAGCTCTGCTATATTATTACTTGAAAGATCTATGTATATCAGCAATTTGAGTTTGTGACAGCAGGAGCCTGAGCGGGGCGAGCTCCAGCCAGCAGGATGCAGGAACAGAGAGTTGGGTGCTACAAGAAGAGCTTATTTGGAAATTGGCTTCCAAACATGCATGTAAAGGAAAAACCTCAAATTACGGTTTTAGCTTCTAGTTGCAGAAAAGATGACAAAGAAAAGTGCTATTATAAGTATACAATAAAGTAAGTGTTTATTCTAGCATTGTCCTTTTCTCTGTCTTTATTCTGTACTTAGAAAAAGAACTGATCAACCTAAGCAAGTCTATGGCTCCTTTTCTCTAAACAAATCCAGGAGTGTCCTCACTTCTACTGCAACCCTGTGGAAAAGAGACACTTGAGGCATTGCACAGTAGATTCTGATACTTCAATTCCCATTGGGGCAGGCACTCACACAATTTGCCTGGCCAGAACTGTAGGTGCAGAGTGACCAGGGTTGGTGCAGGAGAAACCCCCAGCAGAGACCACGTCAACCCCCACCACCCACCTGCAGACCCCCTTTACAGGGCCAAAGCCAACAAGTCCAGATGTTGCTGCTTAACATACAAACAGACTCATTATTACAATAGTACGGTCTGAGCAAGCTGACAAATTAAGCAGCTTAAATTTCAGGGCACTCTTATTGCAATAAACCAGTTCCTTACAAACTATTCTTTTTCATAATATAATTAACCCCAGGACCGAGCATGTCAGCAAATTAGTTTATTTTTCACATGAATAATGAAAACTTCCCCCCCCCCCCATAACCATTACAAACTGAAACGAATGTAAAAGATTTCTTAGCAGAGAAAGGATGACATGTACCCAGCTTCTGGTTCAGAAGCGGAATTCATTATTGAGATTTAAATGGAAGATCCTATTTTCCTTTTTTTTTATTTTTCTTAATAGTTGTCCTTGCCAGTCAGTGTCAATCACTGGTAGAACAGACTCTAAGCATCAGATACAGACCAGGATTAGATCAAACAGCGATGAATGGCATGCCTCTGCTACTGACTTAAATGGGTTAAATATTTCTTTCTTCCTATGTTCTCCTGAATATTCTCTCCCATCTTTTGTTTTCCATTTCTAGAAGATCTTCCTAACAGTTATATGGGCAGAATTACTCATTGCCCTAACAAAAATCCTGTACTAACTAGAGTCGTAAAGTCATCTGACTTTCTACTACAGAAAATAACTATTCTGGAATCATTCCCTGTGCGGCTGAAACGTACAACCAGACCACCCCTTTACAACAGACATAAACGAGAACTCGTTACTTGGTTTACACAGACATATGCCATTACCACTTAGCTTCACTCACTCACTGTGTCTTCCAGTAACTGATCTTGTGTGTCAAGGGCACACATTAAAAAAAAAAAAAAAATTAAATCTTCATCAGTTTAATTTGTAAAGAAACCCAAGGGAAGTCATTATTCCCAGAGACTTCATTGTCTAATTTGTCTTCCGAATCCTTGTAACTTATCTGACACCAATGGGTGCTTGTTAACTATTGCTTATTGTGACTGCAGGGCAGGTTTGCTAAGGAGTGCAGCAATAACATACCCACACAAAGAGAAGAATTGCTCGTTGCCAAGCACCTCAGCAGAGGGAACTGCCGTGTGCTTCCGAATGGCAGCTCTTTCATTTAGTGCCAAACAGGAGCTAAACATTTCAGAAAGGTCTGGATCCTTCTCACCAGAAAGGGCAGTGAGGTGAGCATCTGTTAACTGGAAGGGAATTCCCACTAAGGAATTCAAGCTTGGATATGGAGGCATATCAAGCTTAAAAAAAAGAGAAGTACAAACCATTAACTCCCATACAGTTCTTACCAGAGACAAGCTTGAAGAAAAGGCCGGAAGAAATAAGATTTTTCTCTTTGCCATTAAATTAACAATGAGTACCAGAGAACAGCTGTGATTTCTCAGGGCCTTTCCTAGCAGAACAGCACAAAGGTCTCCTTTAAAATAAATAAACGGGGCTGAGCATGATGGTGTAAGGTAGACACTCTGCAAAAAGAACAATTTAGCAGAGCATTGCCTCAGCCTGACGCCAGCATTTGAACCCGGGACCTTCCCTGCTCCTGCGAGCACACGTGGGCACCATATGGAGCAGCCATCATTAGCAGGCTTAGTTTTACAGCCTGGGAGTTCTGGTTTATAAAAATATGCGATCTCAAGGTTTTTAAACCATCAAATGCCAAAGGTGATCACAGGCAGAAATTAGCCGGCTGAAATTGTTAATCCTGCACTGCCGAAACTGATTCGTGCCAGAGCCAGAAAGAGCCAGTTTTATGTAACCCAAACTTTACATTCTGGTTCCTAATACAAACTAAATTTGCCTTTTAAATCTATCTGGATACCAGGCACCTGTTTTCAATAGAAAGCCATACCCGATTTTTTCAGGGGGCATAACCAAAAAGAGATTTGCATTTCTGTTTTCAGCAAGGCATCAGTGAGATGGCTTAAATGATTTAAAACTTGAAAGTTACTGCTTTGGTTGGTCTTTTCAAATGTGATCACTTTACACTTTAAAACATGCGTTCCTCTACCTCTCCCTGTAAACAGCAGACATATTTTTCTCATGTTCCTAACTATTAACAAAGGGGATACCATTGTAAAATCTTAAATAACACCACACTCCTATAAAACTTTTGGGTTTAGGATAACCACCTAGATTATTTGAGCAGCAGTAAGGTCAAAGTATTAAATTTAATACTTTTAAACAGAACATGTATTAGAAATAAATTTGAAGTTCTTAAGACTTATTGTAGGTGTTCAATAAATCAAAACCAGACAAAGGGCAAACAGTATTAGGGGCAGAAAAATCCAAACATGGCCATACAGGCTGTGCAGAAATAAACATGTATCCAGCTGCCACTTGTGTGAAGCACAAGACAAGTATATTCCACAGACACGTGTATTGTTTGGAGTCTCGATCCTGTTTTCAGAAGAGTGAAGAAATGTATCAATAAATACATTTACCTTGATCTTCAGCTCACTCTTACAGACCACTCGGTGCATCTAATTTAACCAAACCTCTTCAATCCAACTGCTGCTTGCTCTTCAGCTTGTGGAAACCCAGTTGTACAACGTACGTCAGAAGAATCCAAGGCTGAACAGCCTGTCCTGAACGCAGCCCAGACTGGATTCAAGCACTATTTAAAATCAAGACCTTTTTTTCTATATGCCTGGGTCCCTCCTAAGCGTGAGCATCAAAGCAGGAGAGCGGTGGGGCCAGGGGCTGTAGGTCGATGCCAGTTCACAACTCAGGTTTCTACATTTGGAATTTCACCCTTCGGTTCCAATCAAAAAATAAATTCTTCACATTCAGCCCTGTCTAATGACTTCTTTGCATGGAAGAGACAGCCAAATTCATTCTGACGCACAAAAGGAAAGTGTGATATATGAGCAAAGTACATGTAGTATAATGTTATGGATGGTTCTGAAAATGTAGCCAGAAACATACGTCGCTCCTAACATCGTAGCTGTTGCCAGCAGTTACCACCTAATGCTGTCTGAGAGACTGCAGTGATTTTGTGTTCAAAGGAAAAGGCAAAGACTCTGGTATCTCAGATACCACGCTGCCGTTACTGATGGCAACGGTGATTTTTTAACAACTGGAGAACATTCCTAGAGAAGGCAGCGATCACATCATCCTGTGGGATGCATTCCCTGAGTTACTTAAAAAACAACACAAGATCCTGAAAGTTGGTTGTGAAGATTTCTGAGGAAGGAATTGATATTCTGTGATGACAACTCCCAAAGTCTGGTGAGGAACATCCTGGCCCCGGCATTCACCTCTGCTGGACCCATGCTGGCTCCACACAGGGTCTGGTCAGATGTCCCTGTTGTGGTACAGTCACCAGGTCCAGGTGACACTCTCTGTCTTTGTGTCAGCGTGGATAAGTGGTCAATAGAAACAGGAGGAGGAGAGGACAGCCTCAGAGAGGAGCTCCAAGGGAATTTGGCTTATTTTCTGTAACATCTGTCCTCTGTGCTAAACACTGCTGTATAGTCTCCCTGCAGCTGGGTCAGTGGTAGCCCAGAAACCTGAATAAGTCTATGGACTCCTGAAGAAGAGCTTCTGGATGAAAAGCAATACTTAAAACAAAAGATACCTGTGCTTAATGATCTAATATGAAAACATTAATCCTCAGAGGTGGCCCTGGCTCTTCTGACATGCACAGACCCAGTAGGAAAACTCACAAAAATAAATATTAATAAACACACTTATCAGAAGATATGAAAGACCTTCAATGAATTTAGTACTGTTAAAAATAATTTCACAGTTTGAAATGACTAAAAAAAACCAAAGCTCAATTCTGTATTAGGAACTGCACCATGGACAGGAGCTGAAAAGGCCAAACCAGGGGAGAGTTAGATACAGCACAAAGGAAACAAGGTGGTGGGACAGTGGCTGGTGGCCACTTCCAGGCTAAAGGCTGGATGGCAGTGATGATACAGGAGAAAAGAAAGGAGCTCAAGGAAATATTCCCCTCCTGTTGAGTTTGGCCCATTGTGGAACAGTTCACTGATGGTGTAAAGCAACAAGGTATGCTGTGCCCCCATGGCAGATGTTTGGACATCTAACGACAATATGCACCTCTGAAATAAACATTTTAAAGCATGGCTCTTTCCTCTACTTTTTCTCGTCTTTTTCTTTTTTAAGGGATCATTTTCTAAAATTCCTCTTGTGCATTGTCAGAGAAACTAAGAGAAAGCTTTTCTAGGAAGAAATCAGTTGGTTTGGGAGATCGACAGCTCTTGTGAGGCCAAGGTTTAGGCTGCGTTCCTAATTAGTCTCGTAAGTCCGCAACCCAGAGAGGTAACATCCCCTTGTAAAACAGACCTCATGCTTAACTCAATAATCTTCTGCATTCTCAGGTAAAAGTTCTTCACACAGTGCTAAATACTTTTATGCATTTTTTTTTTTTTTTTACTTATTTCTTCCTTTCCCCCCACCTCAGCATCCATACACTTCTGATTAAAGTACAAACTGGCCACGTATAGTTTTGTGGGGGTTTTCCCCTCAAATGCTGAAGTATAATTATAAAATGGGGGGAATAAAATTACAAATTCAACCAAGGTCATTAATGTACAAAATGCAAATTGTCTCCCATTTGTCAAAGACCCTAGGGAAGACGAGAGATAATTGAAATGATAGATGAACAGAGGAGACTAACTGCTAATGGTCTGTATATCAATGAATCAATGTCATATTTATGAAGGGCTTTGGGAAATTATTTTTAAATACTTCATCTATAGCTGAAGTTTAGCCTACTTTTTCTTTTTAATGCTGAAAAATTAATGATAAAGTTTAGTTTATACTTACACAACTGCAAACCTGTGGTAATTTAAGCTCAATATTGAAAAATTACTTATGTTTGTTCCAGAAATTACCAAATTTCTCAATTACCAGGGATTATGGTATAACTAAGAGCAATATATAGTTCAGATATAATAAAATATATGACCAGCCCTCACCCCCAAAGCATTTAAACTCATCTATTTTCCTGTGCATCTCATTTCCTCCAGAATTTGAGTAAATTGGAAAAACAGGGAGTTTATATACCACTGATTCTGACACCTAGCTATTTTCCTTGTATTTTCAGTTACAAACTGAACTTCTTAGGGCAGGGACTATTTTCAGAGAAAGAGAAAGCAGAAATATATCCTTTTCAAACAAAAAACTGAAGCAAATCTTGGAGGTAACTTTTGTATAGCTGCACAGAAAAATGTATTTCCACTTCAAAAGAGGAAATACTACAGCCCAGTAAGTCACAACTGCGAAAAAACTGGAGAGTGTAGGGGCCACGGTACATTAGTGATAGTGAGGACAAGGCCCAAATAAAAAGGAAGTTTCAAGCATTAAAATGCCATTTTGGTTGAATCTCTAAATTCTGTTCTGTAGAAGCAAATAATTTTGAGGATTTGGATCAGTTTAGAGGTTTGTTGGTTTGGGGCTTTTGTGTTTGGTTTTTTAAAATTTTTATTCTTGACTCCCCAATATTTTTCTGCTTTTTCTTCCCTTCTCAACAAGAAGGGCTAGGGTGAAGGGGAAACAGTAGGACACCTGCAGGTTTTTTTACCAAAAAAAGCTTTTTCTGGACAGAAAGGAGTCACAACCCATTTAAGCTAGCAGCATCTTGAAACAGGGAGCATTGTTATAAAATTACCTGAATTAAACCTCCTTTCACTCCCTCTCTCATTGAGCCAAAGGCCATGGAGGGACATGATGATCTTAAAAGGTCCCTTCCAACCTAGGTAATTCTGTGACAGGCGGAAGAAGTGAGGTTTTTATGAACGATCTGTATGATTGAGAGAGATTTGCTTCATCTGAAAATAGCACCACGATTGCTTGGCTTGTGGGAACACGAACTAATCTGGAAATTACATCTGAATTTCCCCAGAATTTGAGTAAGCTGGTTATATCTAAAACATACAACCGATCCTCCTATTATGGGATTTGGCACATGAAGCAAACAAGTGAATAAGGCTCTCAGGAAAACATTGCTACCTGAGAGGAAACTTTGCTGCTGTCTGAGAAAAAATAACACATACACATTGCAGGTAAAAAGTTCACAGTAAATTTGCTAGTCATTTCAACTTACAACCTCAAAAATTTACAGAGTCAAGAAGTCCCATTGAGCTGCCAAGAAAACAAGGAGGGACCCCCATGTGTTGGAACTAGACCTCTCGATTACAGAACATCACTGTGGATGGGGGAGATCAGGACCAGTGTCCCTCAGGGTAATAAAAAACCTTAAAGAATGCAAGAATCTTGAAAGAAAAAAAAAAAAAAAGACCATGCAAATCCACCTGCTTAGAACCAGCACTGGTCATACTGGTCATCTTTTCTAATAGATACTCCAAATAGATAGTACCGCCCTTTTTAAAATGTTCATTTCTCTATCAGCCTTATGAACTCGCATTAACCACTCTAAAAACAACAAGGCGACATCTTGCCTTAGTAAAAAGAACAAATATTTTTCTCCTTTTATCTATTATTACACATTTACAGGAGTGCTCCCTCACCAACACCCTGGAACTGTCCTTCCCTCCTGTAGCCTCCCTCATCCTCCTGGAATCTTTCCCCCAAAAAAGAGGCACAGAGGAGAGAGAGAGAAAAAGGTCCCCACCAAGGAGTAAAATCTCCAGTAAAGAAATAAAGTTGAACTTTAGAGAAATGTTTAACTTCCCAGTGAAGATGAGTATCAAGTTGGTACTCTGAGCATCTCAGTTCTGCTGCTTTCCATCTGTGCTGAATTTCCACCTGAGGCTTCATGAAGACACTAAAGGAGCAAAAAACCCGACCTATTACAAATTTTCTGGGGAAAATGAACTTTTCATCAGCATGGATTCTAGTGCCACGTAATCAGAAAAGGGCTATCAGTCAGTCATTTCACCTCGCAGGTGTACCATGCGGCTCAATTAATGACCCTTTGTGAAGTGCTGCCTCTCTCCGCTGTTGTTGTTACAGCTTACAGAGTAGCCAATTAATAAACCATCCACTTCCTCCATTTGCCGAGGCACATTTGTTCTGCTAGATTTTAATTTTTTGAATGAGTGAAATACAAGTAAGATAATTTACATGAGTTAATGACACAGTACAAGTTAACCGATCAGTTATTCCGCATGAGGAGGTATCTATTTGCAGGGAACAATTTACACACAGCCTTTCAGGGACATAATTACTTGCAATACCAGTGTTTCAGCACACTCTTCCATTTATATATTTCCTCTTTTATAGGTGTCTCTCTTTCAGAGTCCTAAGTGAAAAGAGATTACCTGCCACTGATTACCCAACACATCCAGGAACATCTCTCTAGTGACAAGTTTTGATTTGTGGATGAAATTCCCCTCTTAATTGAGCCACACTTGTTCCGCTAACAAAGTCTTGCCAAAATCTTGGGATAAATTTGCCTTTTTGTAGAGTAAGGTTTTCCTCACATCATATCCTCCACTTTCTTTCCTCTTATTTCATTAAGATTTTGAGTTATATATACAAACTGTTCATTTCAAATACTCATTATGGAAATACTGCAAACCCAGAAGATGTCACAGTCATTTCTTTTACAGCTTTTCTTTTTGTAGGCGACATTCATATTGCAGAATAATTTAGACAGTAATTTAATCACAGGGTTTAGAGGTCCAGCAAATGTTACATTTACATAATGTCAGTCTTTCAGCAGATAATTTGGTCCTTTGCATGTGTTAAAAGACGACATGGCTTGTTAAGATCATGTAAGTACGTTTAGCCCAACAGATGAATGGCTGGTTTGTTAATCTGCCACATATTTCTAATTTTCCTAAGGATGATTAGAAAATTCTATTTAGGGTAAATTCATGAGCACTTTTGTTCCATCAGAGTGACAAATCAAAAAGATTATTACATCTCAGGGTCTAGAAATCTCCATAAACTGGTCATAAGTCCTTGCTACACAGTAAATACCAAACCCTCCCTTATATAAATATTACATTAGTTAATATTTTGCTTATGACTGCTTTGAGTACATGTGACTGAAGATATTAAAAAGTGCCTTATAACATTATTTTTTATAATATTCTCATAAGGAAGTATGAATATACTGTAGTTTGGAAACATAATATCATTCTTTCTCCTGTCAGATGCTGCTAAAGAGAATGAAATAGAATATAAGAAATGTGAGTTAGTTTCAGCGTGGTATTGGTCCTACCCTGGACCCTCAACAGGGGTGGGTAAAAGGTGGTAAATCATTATTACTCAAAGAGAAATAGCATCTCCATACAAGTGATTTTCAGAAAGTACTACTGTGTATTTAAAGTTCGAAGAAGAATAATCTAATCAAACAGCACCTCAGGAGCCTTAACGGTGAACATTTACAGTTAATATTGTACTTCTGCCTTTTTATTTTGAAGTTGCACATTGTATCCTTGCTGCTTGGATTAAACGAAACCTCCTTTTTAATTTAAACTTGTTGAAAGACCAGGATTTACAGAAAAAAAATCTGTTGCAGCGTGTGGCCAGCCCGTGCCACTGTAGGACATTCCCCTATTTTCCATCACCTCACTTGGCTGGTTTTAAGTGCACTGAAGCTAACCACAGACAGAATCAATAAGCCAAAAATTATACCTGGAGCTGATAGCACATTTTGATCGTCTACTTGTACCTTGGAGTAATTTCATCAGCCTTTAAAATGGAAGTGTGTTTACCTAGAGGACAAATTCCTCCAGTCTTCTGTCAATGAAACATGTAATAGAGATGCAGAGTGAGGGTCTGAGAGAAGCTGGAGAGCAGGGCAGCAGAACACCATGAGAAGAGAAACACTTGTTCTCCTTACTCCACTCAACGGAGAGTTGTTACCAGTCCTACTTCTACAGCACAGAAAACCACTCACTTTCTATCCTGGCGTAAGATTTTGAAAGGATCATATTTCATTTCTGAAACAATTTCATTTCTTCTTGACATACACTTAATAATAAATGGAAGTACTCCTGCTTCCCCCATATTTGTGTGGTATCCTCTCTTTGCAGGGTACTGGAGATATGGCCGTAGTCTTTGCTGCAGGCTGATAAGAGACCTAATTTGCGTTGTGATGCTAGGCACAGTATAAGGGAGGAGAAGGTACAGCTGGTTTGTAATACAAATTTTGAGAACGTCTCTTAACAATTTCAAGCAAGTAGTTTGCAATCTGTATCCCTTATGAATCATTTTCATAAATTATGAATCATTTTCATAAATTTTCATATCAGGGCTTTGAACAACCTGCTCTAGTGGGAGGTGTCCCTCCCCATGGCAGGGGGGTTGGAACTAGTTGATGTTTAAGGTCCCTTCCAATCCAAACTGTTCTATGATTCTATGATTTTGACTTAATAAAGCAACTAAATGGGGGTTTCCATTCATCATTTGTTTTTAAAACTAAATACAAACAGCATTTCTGTTATGGCAAGTTAAGAACACCAAAATAAAATACGGAAACCTTACCCCTTCAAGACATAAGACAATTGTGCATCATCTTAACAATGAAAAAATGGAATTTGTTAATTTGCATTAATACTTAGGGGATAATGTTTTAAAGCCATCAGAATTAGATCAACCAGAGATATAATTACCACTATGGTTAAAAAAAGGATTATTCCCCTTGACACATAAACACAGCACTGATAAGTTTGTCATCCAAGTGATAAGATTTGAGGCTCAAGACACTTCCTTCGCTATTCCTTAACATAGTTTGCATTGCGGCATGCAATGGATGACTCACCACCAAATTTGTTCCCTTATTCAGTTATGTCCTTAGACAGTTTAAGGAAAAAGCCTACCAATGAGAGGCTGGATTTCCTCCAGTCAGATGGTCCCACCAGTTGCCCCCTTCATCAAATGGATGACACAGATTTTATCACTTGCGGGTCTGCACTAGGAATACATTGGAGAAAACAGGGATGATGCCAAACTAGTCCAAAAGTCAATGTGTGATGCAAAGTGAGATTTTTAATGGCAAAATCCTTAAAGCTCTTCACATCAACCAAATAATTAAATTCAAAAGAAGTAAATGTTTTCCTAATTAAACAGCGCAAAATGCCAAACACTGATCTGCTGTCATCTCTGACATGTTTTTGTCACTCTTTTTCTTGCAGCCCCTGTCGTTTACCTATAGAAAAAAATACCATCCACTTGGAGTTACATATCAAAAAAAGCTGGCTTACAAATCCAAACAAAACCTTTAACTCTTGTAAAAGAAAGCAGTGAAAAATTATAGAAGTTACTCCAAAATGTTCTCATTAGCACTTCTTTAGGTGTAAAGGAGAATAAAAAAAACAGCTGTGAGGAATGAACGTCACAGCTATTTGTTAAGGCTCTTATAGTCTTATCAGTGCCTCCTTGAGTTTCATAGCCACAGCTATACATCCTTCACTGACAACTGCCTATGGGCTTACTCAAAAGAAAAGCCTACACCAGGGTGAAAGTACACACACACACACACACAATATGCTTACGAACTGGAGAAGAAAATAAAATATCAAAAGGTTAGAGTTACTTTATCGTGAATGTATACTCAATAAGGACACACATAACACTCTGATTTATGTCTTATCCCCATTGAAGCCATAAAAGGGTAAGATGTGAATCCCAACAATTCCACCTTCAACAATATTCCCTATTGTATATCAATATTTCACAACATAGCATGATAGAGAGTATTTTACCACTCTTATTTTGGATAGGATCAACATTTGGTGGCAGGAGTGAGGAACTACTTTGGTTTCTGGTACCAAACTGTTACACAAGATGATTGGGAGCCAAGCCCAGCCCCAGAGAATGTCAAACCTGGGATGGGCAACAAGGATGCACCAGTACCAGGTACAGGATGTGCAACCTGCCCTGCTTTTGCTGAGAACCCACAGTTACAAGTAACTATCAGCTGGCACTGGAGTAAACCTTGCATAACCCTAACACAGCTGATCTTCCTTTTAACTGTAAGAATGAGTCATGCAGTGCAAAGTAAAGCAGTGCCTTTATGATATATAGGTTTTTCATACGTTGAGGTTACACATTTAATTTGCTATTTACTGAAGCCTCCAAACTTGGCAGTAGAGGGAGACTGCACGATGGCCAAAATAATTGGAGAGAATTAAGACTAGACAGTATAGTAATGACAAAAGCCTCAGGAGAGATCACACAGATGTTTCCTGGTGCTAAGCATAAACTATCTGCAACTCGAAGTAATAGACAATAAACTAATTGATACAAGTCCCCATCCAGCGCAAAAGGGGAGCAACTTTAGTGACTCGATGTGTAAAGCATCTCACCTGCTTGCACTGTCCTGCACAAGGCACATAAGCCTCTGGGCTGGTGTCAGAGTAAAGTCTGGAAGATGTCAGTCTCAAATGGGCAAGAAGACAAACAAGATCTGTGATTTAATTAGGCCACAACTTTATTAACCTATTTCTTCAGGGAACTACCGCTGATAGCTCATACTGTGTAGACCATGATTCATTTTTTAATCATTTCTGTCTGATACAGACCTATGTCAATGTTTCCCTCCCTCCTTCTCTACTTAGCTGAATTCATCTGAGTAATACTGAAGGGATCCAGGTGCGTGGGGGGGTGCCTTTACTATTATCAGCCCCATTCTGTACTCCACTCCTTTTTAAGGGCAAGCTTGGTCCCCCAGGGAAGAAGTACCTGCACAGGCAACATGCAGTTTTTATATCTATTGGTTCGGCTCCTTCTGCTCGATCTCAACCAAGTATGGAGATAATTAACAGCTCCCTCTACAGAATTTCCCACTGGGAAGGTAGGTATTAATACCTCAAAAATCACATAAACCACAATATACTCACAGGGCAATTATGCATTCACATTATTCCTCCCGCCTTCTGGCCTTGTCACCACCTGAAGGGCAGGTCTGATTAAGTCCTGATAAGTCCTCTATATACAGTCCCCTTGTCAAATCCTAAATGAATCTTGGTTAAACACAGAACAAATACTTCACAGGGCCCTTCCTGGTGGAAATCAGCCCATCTGGTCTTGTGTTGGCCAACAAAGACTTGTTTTACCTTTGAGGTTCCATGAGCAAATTTCCAGGGGAATTGCCCATCCATTTGAAGACCCGGTGCACAGTAGAACCAAACACTAACTCTCATCATCATAATATTTTATAGAAAGGCTACAGCCCAAGACACGTTCAGATGAAGACACAACAATCAACTTTTATGGCCCTTGCAACTTTTGGGCCAAGTACTCTCCAGGCAGAGCTCCAAAGACTTCAGAGTTACACCAAGAAAGAATATGTTAATTGTCTGGCCAAGAGCATAAAAAACGTTTTTGTTATTGTTGTTGGAAACCAAATGACAAGCAATTCATTATTGCACTGTAATTCAGTGCAATTTATTGGTTGATTTGCTGCGAGGGATTTTAGCTACATACTAATACACATACTATAAAAGGAATGCAAATTCAGTAATGCAAGTCTAGATGAATGAGAAGTAACATTTTCTCACAGTTTGCAAGAAATTAACCTTTAACGTCTTTCCTATGCTTTGGGAACAACACTTGGCCAAAAGCTCTTACAGTAATAAAGCAGTGACCCATAGCAAAGAATAAATGTCAGAGTGAAATGATAACAGCAAGCCTATTTGCCAGAAAGTGGTAATTTATAAGATTTTAATTTGAGATCATCATGGGGGGTCAGCCTTATCAAATAATTCAAAATGTAGGTCACAATTATAGCCCTTGAAGTGTGGTTCTGCTCTGAAATGTGACTGTAAAAATGGCATGTTTATTATTTCTAAATGATTTCTTTATCAGATATATTGAGTTTACGAGTAAAATGCTAATGGGACAGATTTGCTTTTTGCTTTCTCCAATTTTTACATTTGTGTAGCTCACTGATTTCAGCAGTTATTTCTGATTTACATTAACCTAAAAGAGAAATCAGACCCCTCAGTTTCTCACCTTCCTGCTTACAGTTCTGCAGAGACAAATTATGTCCTTGTTGTTCCTTGTGTCATCAAAAGCTTTCAACAAATATACATGTTTCTAAGCTGAAATGTAAAAAACCCCAATTCTCTCAGTAATAAGGAAAACAAAAATACAAGCCACGTCTCACTTCAGGCAAATTCCTTGGGTGGTGTCAGTCAGTGAGGCTCCATCTAAGTTGATGGAGATGATTGCTACAACTCCATCTTTCAGCTTTCTCTACAGCACTGGTTCTTGGCTTTGTTAGCTCTTCAAGTCTAATAGCAGAAGGAGAAAATGTATTTAACAGGTTTTTAAATCTCCCTGCCCAAATCACTAACTGTGAAAGGCTAATACCTGCCCGGAGCAGATCACTAGGAATGCCTGGAATCCAGCATATGTTTCAAAGGGAACCATTTGTTCAAAGGAACAGAGAAGATGGTCCAGGAAGAAGGGCAGAACCACCAAACACATTTCTTATTTTTTCTCACAACATCTTCTGCACCTGTGAATTCCCAGTTCCAGGTGGATCCTTGATATAATGCAATGTAATTGCTTATTACTCCCAGCTCCTCAGCCTATTTTCAGAGACACATCTGGGACAGTTCTCAGCCAATTTCCAGACAGACAAAATTAATTCTAATGAAGCAAGAGAATGAAACAAGAGAACGGTGAGTGAAGCCCGTGGGCTAAAGACAAATGGCTTTGCTCCACCATGGCCTGTGCAGAGGTTTGGAGACAGGGATGTTGTTTATGTTCAGGAGGGATCTTGCCTGTCAATAGTACACACAGTGAGTCAATTCAATATCACTGCTGATAAGAAGCAAGTCCTATCCATCCTCTTGTGCCTTGAGAACTTGTATTTTTCCTTCTTTTCCCTTAAAACTACAATGAAATTTAGAAAGGCTGCAAAATCCTTATTCCTTTCTTTGCCAAAACAAGCTGTAAACAGAGAACAAACCCATCAAGAACAATGAGCCAATTCCTTTTTCCATTACACAGATTCAAATCAATCAGAGCTTGAATAAATCAGACTTAAACAAAATGCAACTGAGAAGAAGACATGAAACATCTCCGTAGTCTCCATTCTAAATGGGGTCATGTTCTAATTCTGTCATATCTCTAATTTAGTTTAATAATTTTATTCAATAATTACATTTCCGCAGGAATTCTGTCTTTTGACATTCTTTTTCTGTCATAACTTTCTGTAAGCCAGCACATGCATTCATAAAACGCAATATTGACGTGCAAATAAATGAACAAAACAGACTGAAGTCTATACTTGTCCGTACTAGAAATTGTCATGGACTAAAAAAGCAAAAACATTAGAACACGGATTTCATGGGATTGCTGAACTCTACTATTTCAAGAAGTAAAACTCTGCCATTACTTCAAAATACTTCTACATTGATTTCATCTTCTCCAAAGAATATTCCCAAGAGAAGGAATAACCAGGCAGTTATATAGACTGGAGAGCTGGCCACATTGTCTGGGGCTGACAATTGAACCCATGGGAACATAATATTAAATATAATACCTTTCATTATAAAACAAGGTGGGAGAAATGCAACAAATTATTCCTTACAGACAATTTGTTGCTTAATGGCCTGAAGCAAAACCAAGGGCTGTTAGAGCTGATAAGACAGTCCTTAACCGTAGTAACAATCTATACGCTGGGATTAATGCTATCATAAAGTTCAAGCAATGGTTTATAACTCCAAATATTGGCAGAAGCAACCAATTTTCCATCTCTTGGAAAGCAGAATATCTTTCATTAAGTAAATCATAATTCAAAAAGTGGAGAAGGGAAGAAGAAAAACTCCTGCCTGCCAAATGAATAGGTTTCACTTATTATAGTATATATGTTTGAAAATACATAATTATATGTCAGGAAACAGAACATGAAGTAATACACTGAAAACACCTTTCTGCTTTTCCCCCAGGTTGTGTCAGTGTTCAGAGAACATTTTAAGGCTGATGCACATGGCTTAGCAGACACAGAACAATAAGCCTGCTTTTAGGAGGCAAATGCCTGGCAGTATGTGCTCAGTCACAAACACACATGAAATGACTGGACATCTTCCAGAAACAGCTGATATTTTGTCTAATAATCTACCAACAAGAACAATCATAAAAAACGTATCCTCTTTAATGGTACCTATCTCTTCAAAGTTTCAATGGACAGTCCATGAAAACCTGAAGGTTGACAGTGAGAGTCAAAAGAAGCCAAACCCACTCCTAATAAATGCTGTGTACTATTCAAAACTTTTAAGAAAATCCATTGGGGTGCCAAATCCCATAGTAGCAAGCTATCTCATTAAATTTTTAACACTAAACTTCTGATCCAGACCAGAAAAAACCTCTAGTAATCATTTATCTCTTCAAGTCATCTACCACATTTGAGTTTCCAGATGGGTCTAGAGCAGATGCAAGTTCAGGAGCAGCAAGGGCTGGATTCCTATCAGAACATCTTGCTTTTTGTTAGGAAGGATCAAAACCAGGTTAATTAATATTAGAACAATCTTTCAAGTTCTCCCACACAATAAGAACTTTGAAATGAAAGCACAATACGCTTCAATTAGCACATCTGAATATTTTGTATCTTTGCTCGCACTAGAGAATGAGGGAGAGGGAGTTGGCAGCTGTTGCATTGTCTCTACTGCATTCTTGGGTAGGACTGAAGCTAGTATCTGTCCATGATCAGTGCTTGTACGTACTGCTGGAATATGAAAAAAACCAACCAAAAAAAAAAACCAACCAAAAAAACCCAGCATACGTGGCATTTTATTTCCTCTTTGCTATTGTAAGTTAAGCAAAACAAAACAAACCCCATATTTTAAGAAGGAAGCTTTCAGAATATATATTGGCCTTTTGGCATTTCAACACCTTGTGTATCATCTTCTCATTAAGTGCCTACATTACTCTCGCAAACCAGCAATGGGTGTGGAAGTATTTATTATCAGATATATTTTCCATACAGATCATCAAAGGATGGTGAAAATTGTCTGTGTGCAGGGAGGGTGAAAAAGGAATGTAATTACTCCTGCTTGATCTGTTTATTTCAGAAGTTGGACACAAGTCATTGCCATGACATTTTCATTTTCCTGGGTACAAGACCGGATTCTAATCTCATTTACGCTGGTGTAACTGCGCTGGTGTAACTGAAGATCAGTCAGCTTTCCTCCCATTTATATTTTGGTAAGCAACAGCAGGAATCAGGCCTGTAACCCTTGATCATTAATTCTGGTTCACCTCTTGCATGTAACAGTAGCTGTCAAAAAGATTTTCGAAAACTGTCAATCTCTGGTAAGAGATAAAATCTTGATTAATAAAAATAATTTAAAGCTGAGTTTGTTCTATTGGAAAGAGAGGTCATTGGCACTACAGTGTCAAGAAGACAATATTTTTCAAACACATGGTATTCTTAGGGGAAATCAAAGCAAAGTCTGTACAGAGACTCCTGCCAAGTGAGCTAACAACTCCATTTTACAAAACAAAATCATCCCAACGCTTAGAAGAACTCTTTCCTTAACAAATAAAAATCAAAGCAAAATGCAGACCCAACTGAAATTACTTCCATGATCAAATCAGAAGCTAAAGACCAAACTGTGTGTGTTGAGGGAAGCGGAGCATGTGTGGGAGTTCTGCTTTTAACAAGCAAAAAGACTAATGGAAATGATCAACATTCAGTTCAACATGAAAATTCAGTTATCTGAGCTTCTGTTCAGCTGTTCTGTGATTTACCAAGAAGCTGCTTAACAGATTTGAGTCTATAGCTCTGCTCAAACTGCGAAAGTCAAGAGAAAGACTCTGTAGGAGTTGAGATGATCTAGCTCAGCCTGACTCTCCCTTTATTTGAATCCTTTTTCTATTTGTGTACTTTCTCCCACACTAGAAGTTTGGGTAACACTATCCCAGTGAACTTATCTGGGAGCAGGAAAAGATTCCATGCAAGGGTTGCAATCCACAGGTTACTCCAACTGTGTGTGAAGATCTGCAGAACATACCTGGGCTTAGCAACTTCTATTTACGACACCGTTCAAAAACAAAACCAACCCACAGAGGGCATTCCCATGTAAGGCTAAGCATGCTTTTGGGGATGCTAAATCTTCTTTCCACAGCATCACAGAATGGTTAGGTTTGGAAGGGACCTTCAGAGATCATCTAGTCCAATCCCCCCGCCAAAGCAGGGTCACCTACAACAGATTGGACAGGTTTTGAATATCTCCAGAGAATAGGTCTCCAGAGAAGGAGACACCACAACCTCTCTGGGCAGCCTCTTCCAGTGCTCTGCCACCCTCAACGTAAAGAAATTCTTCCTTATGTCAAGATGGAATTTCTTGTGTTCCAGCTTGTGCCCATTGCCCCTTGTCCTGTCACTGGGCACCACTGAGAAGAGTTGGGCCCCAGCCTCTTGACACCTGCCCTTTAGATATTGATGAGTGTTGACAAGATCCCCTCTCGGTCTTTTCTAAACTAAACAGACCCAGGTCTCTCAGCCTCCACCTCTGACTAGTCATGCTTTTACACCAGCACCATGCACAGGGAACAGGGTGGTGTAGTATCCCACCAATTAGCAGATACACGTGCAGATTTCTTGCTAGTTTTTAATTTGAAGTTTTACTTTGGAGGAGCTACACCAAGGCTGCATCAGAAGCACTGGGGTGTCAGTGAGGGGCACATCCAGCTAAGATGGAAGAGCAGCTCTGGCACCCTGAATTCTCAGATGGAAACCTAAAATGCCTTTGCATTAAGTTTTCCTTATTCAAGTTACTAGAGGTTATGTCTAAGAAGAAGGAAAAAAAGAAAAAAAAAAAAAAAGAAGATTCATTCTGTGATTCTATGAAGATGTGTTTCTATGGATAGGAGTATGTGTATATGTTGCAGATAACTAACTAGCTACATGACAATATGCATTGGAGATGAAACCAAAGCAAATGCCAGCATGATATATTGTGTCAGTAACATCAAAGGAAAAGGGGAGGGGAAGTGAGTGTGAAAATCAAACAGAGTGCTTGGGAAAGAAAGCTAATTTTGAGTTTGATGTGCACAAGTGACACTCATTAAAAATTGACGAGCGCATGTGAGAGGATGCCACCTGGGATTATGCAACTGCTAATTAACATTTAACACCATTTTCTAACCTTATAAAATATTCTTAGCCTGCTGAAGGCTTCTTCGTAACAAGCACAATGAAAAAAAAAAATACACCCAGTACCTAGCAACAGCAAATCGAGTGGGAAAACTTTATGAACTTTTTAAAGCAATAAAGGAGACACGAAGGGCTTGTTTAAAGGGACACTGCCAAGGAAAGCACCATCTATCAACAGGTGAATTTCTGGGATGGGTCTCTGATCTCTCCCAGTTGTGGGCACACGGCTAAGCCCAGCAAAGGGACAAAAGAGCAAAGGGACAAAAGAGCAAAGGGACCGTGTCCCTTGGTGCAAACCGACCCTGCTCCTGCCAGGCTCCCACAGTCCTGCTGCTGTCACGGCGGCACCGATGCTCCTGCCCGTAGGATGCAGTGGATTTTCACAGACACAGAATCATTCAGAATGGAAAAGATCATCAAGTCCAGATGTAAATCTAACACTGCCAAGTCCACCATGAAACCACATCCCTAAGCACCACGTCTATGCATCTTTAAAATACCTCCAGCGGATATTAATATCAAATTAATATAAAATCCATCACAAAATACTAAATATTTTCCAGCACAGCACCTGCTTTCAGCCTGAATGACACCTTCATATTACTGTAAGCCACAAATGAGAGTATTATGTGAGGTCTCCCACCTTTGAGATTTAGCATGAGCTGCAATAGGTGCTAATTTTCCCCCAAAACCTGTCTCCTGGTTACACGCCACTATCTAACACCCAAGTCCTGTTTTCTAGTCCTTTTTGTAACAGTGGTCAGAGGAAATATTGGCTTCAAAGCATCCAGTATCTGTCCTTGTTGTAAATACATATGTCTTAGGGGGCCCAAAATAGTAATTTTGAGATGCTGGGTAGGAAGTACTGGAGAAAGGAGGAGCATAGCTGAAAAGAACAAGAAAAAGCAAGGGAGAAAGCAAGAAAGCAAGCAAGCAAGCAAGAAAGTGGAACAGAGAGCAGCTAAGATGACAATAAGACCTGAGACTGGTAGAAGGGATCATTGTGGAGAAATGAAAGGGACACATCTGCTGATTCAGCACAAAGTTTAAGGAGACTGGGAACTTGCACTTCAGAGCATTTAAAAAAAATTAAGCCCAAAACGACAAGGTTCATAGATTACATTTGGGTTTGGCTCTTTATGCTGTGTGTTTACATTGTGCATTTCATAGTTTCAACAAAGAAAGGAGACCAGATGGACAAACCCAAACAGAGCTTGCTCTTACAGGGCCCAAAGCACAGGCATCCCAGCAGATCTCCCCAGGGTAAGGACAATATGGTTCTTTGCAGTTACCAGACATTTGTATAAACCCAGGAGCCTTCCAGACTTTTATCTGCCTCAGAGAGAAAGTGTTTTTGTAGAAGATAAACACACAATGCTATAAATGTACACTGTAACTTTATGAAAGAAGATAGCCTCGTGATATCTTAGATATGGCCCTACCTGTAGAATACTGACATATTTAGATAGATTTTAATTAACACATTGGTATTCATACAGCATGCTCAGGAGGATTCTTGTGTCTTTCCTCACATGATTCCAGATGAACTTGCTAATTGAATGGTTAAATGCTTTCCACTGAGGCAAGACAGAGATTCTCCCTCTTTTCACTGGGAAAAGAGAATGGGATTAACTCCTACAAATAAGTCTTCACCACAATCAAAATCTTTTAAAACTAAGTAACACCCCCAGCACTTTTAGATATGTCGCACTTTACCCATAGTCCTTAAATTTCACAGAATCCAACAGCTATTGATGTAATGTAATTTATCCATACCCCAAAGATGCGGCATGTTGCCTTGCAGTTCTGTTACAATCAACAGCTACTTCTATCCTGGGTGATGGATAACAAGAACAACATGCATTCAGTGAAGACTGAGTGTACAGAAAATGATAAAGGATGTTTCTCTAAAGGAAAAGCATAAAAGGGAAGCAAAGGAGGTCAGTAAATAAGCAGCAGTGATGTTCTAGCTACAACAGAAGACAACACTAAAGATCAAGAGCAAGAGAAGAGAACTGTGGGGCAGGTACTGAAGCAAAGCAGGAAACTGGAAGAAAATTATTGTTTAAATTAAAAACCTGTTTATTCTTGCAGAATTTGAAGCAGTGCACTTCCAGATGTTCTGCTTGGGACTGCTCACGCCTCAACCTGCAGCTCCTGCCCTTTTGCTTTGATGGGGTGGTGTCAGGAGCAGGGACAGCTCTGGAGTCACGAGAGCTGTACACCGAGTACAACATCATTGCACATGCAAAACGAAAGGTTATAACCTGTATTAACAGCACAGCAGATGTATTCTCTAAACAGAAGATGAAAGTGATGTCAACAACTGAAAGAAGAATGAAGGATGCCTTGGATATGTATCCTCTCTGTAAATAAGAACATTTTCATAGAATCATAGAAGGAAGGGACCTCCAAAGGCCATCTAGTCCGACTCCCTGCAGTCAGTGGGGACACCCCCAACTAGACCAGGTTGCCCAGGGCCTTATAGAGCCTCACCTTGAATGTCTCCAGGGAAGGGGCCTCAACAACCTCCCTGGGCAACCTGTCCCCGTGCTCCACCACCCTCATTGGAAAGAATTTATTCCTAATCTCCAATCTAAATCTGCTTTTCTTCAGTTTAAACTCATTGCCCCTCAGCCTGTCACTTCCTTTTGTGGGCCCAATTCAGTCAGGCACTCATTCAGTCAGGGCAGGGCTGTGCTTCATCACCAGCATCCATGTGCATCGCAGAGCATGTCTGCACTCCAGGTTGGATTTACACATCCCAGATATTACGCTGGCTTCCTCCTTATGAATTGCAAAATCCATGTTGAGTAGAGGATGAAGTTTAGAGATTTTTTTTTACGATTATTTTTTGACCATTACACATTATTGTTTCAAAAATTTTAAAAGGATGGCCTTTCCTGAAGTAGTTCCTGTTTAAAATGTAAAAATATACTTTCACATAAAGAGGTACTTATTTTTCTGAAAGCCCAGAGAGATAAAGCTTACTGATTGCTGTGAACTGTCATCTTCATAGGAAATTAAAAAAAAAAGGAAAAAAAGATCAAACACTGACTTTAAAATCTGCCCAAAGCTTCTAACCCTTAAGCTAATAAAAGAAAACCAGTAAATCAGCTTTAAAATATACTACCCAAAACTTTATACTCATAGAAGAGCATGTATCTGAAAATTATTACACTGCAAATATAAAGAAAAAAACAATGAAGACCCTATCTTATATGCCAGGAGGAAATAGAGCATTTAAAAAAAAAGAGACAGGCTTGAAAAAGCTTAATTCAAAGAATGGGGGAGCAGGTTATTTTGATTGCCAGTATGCAAATGAGGAAGGATATACATAAATGACATGCAATGATGTGATTTCATTTTGCTAAACTCTTGTGAGAGCTTTCCAATACATGAACTTTCTGTTTTTGTTGAAGTATCATTTTAGGGGTTTTTCCTATTTCCCAAGCATTTGAGTTTAGAAAGATGCTTAAAGTGAAATTTGGGGCGTACTTAGAGCAGGTGGCTTTTTTGTTTAAGACTATTGTCAACAATTGATCATTTAACAGATGCTTATATTTGTCCATACTTCCTTTATTTATTTGTTTCTGTCAGTACCCAGAGGCAAACCAAAGCCCAAAGACATGGAGTGGATTTTCTGCAGGGAAGTGCTGATTACTTAGTCCACCACGTTTACCAGATGCTTCAAGGGCCACCAAATCCAAGATATATTGGGTCAATTAATTTGCACATGCAAATAGGATCAGATCCACAACCAGGAGAAATGGTAATGTGGGTTTATTATATTTCATGGGAAGCCAGAAAAATCACATTCACTGGGAAAAAACCTTTTCAGTAACTCTGGACAGGCATCCAGGCTCATTTCACTCCCTGCCAGTCTTACCCTTGTTTTATTTGCATTTGATAATAGCCCAACAACTTGTTGGAAATTTCCATTCTAATTTGGTAAATGAGAATTTGAGTAAGTCTCTAGCTGTGCTGAATGAAAACTCATATGATCTGTCCAAAAAGCTTAAACAGTAAGAAGTTTTGCTACTGAAAGATTAAAAAAAGTTAGTCATTACTGCAGGACATTTCTTGATGGAGTCCTTGTCTGGATCCAGCATTCCCAAAAGGAAAACTAATTTCAATTGTCAACTCTTCAAGAAGAAAATGTAAGGAAAAGCAGATACAGCTACATCTAAACATTCCTCCCTTCTACCTCCTAAAACTACGGTAATACTGAAATCAAAACATGAATTTATACGTAGTAGGTTATTTAAAATTGTGAAGGAAACAAAGTTTTTCTTAATTTTTACAGAGAAGCTACAGCCAATAAAGCCAACATGTCTTGTACAAAAATATATACTGTCTATGAAGGAGCACAGATAAATTTTATTTTGTTTCCAATCACTGTTGCCTTAAAATCTTCCTCAGATTTAGGGCTAGTATGATAGAAAGGAGTGCAAGAGTTTAAACCCTCCCTGCTTTCCTTCTTCACTGACAAAAAGCAAGCTTGACATTTGCTAATGCAAAAGTGCTCTTACTACCATTTCATTTGACTTTTTATTGTTGTAAACTTTGTTGCAAGGAGGGGAAAAGCAGAATTGTTCTCTACTTGCCGTGCGTGTAGGATTTTGTGTAAGAAAACAAAGCACACACACACGTGTCATCGATACCCAGTGGTGACGAAGGCCCCACAGCCCCTGAAACCAAGTATGGGTCGCCTTCAAGTTTGCTTACGAGGTCTTACCCACCCTTGATTTCGGGGGCCATGGGGGTGGCATTGGTTGAGCTGCTGTATCTCTGCAGAGCGAAGATGATGAGTGTGACATCTGTCTGCACCGAGTCCTTACGGATTGATTATTAAAAACGAAGGGGTTTTGGCCAAGAAACCCATATGCCTGATCTAATGACTTATGTTTCCTGCACAGCATTCCTCTTACATCATTTGTACTGTCTCCGCTGCACTTTACTGGGACTAATAAACATTCCACGCTTACTCTGCAATGTATTTTCTCCCTGCAAGACAGCCTACTTGCCATTAGCATGTAAACTGCACACTTGCCAGTCAGGCTAACCTCATCAATCTCGTCCAAGGCAGGGGAACTTGTACCTTCTTACAATATTTCTGGGATTGCTCTTTTAAGTTATTCATCCATTTATTTGGAAAAAAAAAAATCTCAAAGATTTCATCTCTAGACTTCAAAAATAGGACATATTAATGGAAAGAAAAAGGATCACTTGAGTTATTTTTAAACTCACACTTGAGTTTTTTAACCCAGAGGACTCCATTTTTGTGTTTCCCAGAAGAACACATTACAATTTCATCCTGCTTTGAATTAAGAAAGCACAATGAAGGAATTAAGATTTTTAAAATAACTCTCAAACCATGTCTTGGATTTCTGTGTTTATGCTCCCTCTCAATAATGACTAGCAACTCACCCCCCGAGGAGCAGAATAAATTAAGCATGTACCACATTAAAACAGCTGCTTATTCCAGAGCTGACTTCAATACTCCTGCGTGCCCCTGCACTGCACGGAGAAGACAATCTCCTCGATACCTTGAAGAACAGGGCTCTAACCACACGCTGACACCATCTGAGAAAGGCAGGTTCTGCCAGGAGGAGCTTACAGTTGAAACAAGACAAGGAAAAAGGGTATCCAAAGCATCCCTGATGATCACAGTCTGACCTGGCTCAGCATCCTGGCTGGCTGATGGCCAGGAACTGGCCTCGGTTGCCCAGAGAAGCTGTGGATGTCCCATCCCCTGGAGGGGTTCAAGACCGTACTGGATGGGGCTTTGAGCAACCTGGTCTGGTAGGAGGTGTCCCTGTCCAGGGCAGGGGGTGGGAACTAGGTGATCTTTAAGGCCTTTTCCAACACAACCATTTTATGATTCTATTAAATCAGCACATCAGAAGTTCATATTCTGTTGGGATTTCCCAAGACAAAAATTGCATCTGGGCCACAGGATGCAAGCATTGCTGACGTGCACAGAATTTGTCTAGTCCTTCTGAATTAATTTGTATTTTTTTGAGGGCTCCACATATGTAGAACTGAGTTCCCTCATTTTGTGTTGCTTGGAAAAGTAATTTCTCACTTTGTCTAAAAAGGAAGCACGGGTAGCTTTGTTTTACAGTAAGAAGAGAAAGGCAGAGAAAGATTATGAGCCTCACTCAAGACTGCACAGGAAAAGCACCAAAATAATAAACAGACCTTTTAAAATTTCACCTCTGATATTTTAGAACCAATTCCTGATTCCTCTGGAGGGTTTGTGAATGAAGAATTTCAATATGTTGCCTGTGCCTGAATTAACATGAGACTTCATTAAACAGAAGTAAACCCGAAACCTGAAAGATTAGACCTCAAAGTGCAAAACCATTTGCCATTTCAGAAGCTCGGTTCTTTAGCAGCGCTGCTTCCTGGCAAAGCTTTTCCAGATGATACTTCACAAACTGAACATTGCTCATAATGTGAACAAAAGCTTTTACTAGTAGAAGGGTGGAAAAAAAGCATCCACATTATTTCATTCTGAAGAGTGGCTGTTGTACAGCAATTACTTTGCATAAAATCCTTCATAATGAGTTAAGAACACCGAGTTAGTGCGGCAGCCAGTCTGACATAGCAGGCAATCCATCACAGAAATGATTCATAAATTAAATCATCCCCAACTAAGGCCTTCACATATCACTGTATAATAGCTCCTAAGGAGTCATTATGGGTATTCTGTCAATAATGCATAAACTTCATGACCCTTTTAACTCCTACTGCCCCTCAGATCCAAACCCTAATAGTCCATCACTCCTTCCCCCATCCAGGATTGCTGCGTGCGGTGTTCTCAACCCCACAGAAGTCACCGAGAGTGCTGTCACTGATCTCCAGCAACAGAACCTCTCCTTCCCCTCCTCTTAATTTTAACAAAGAAAGAAATTAAAACCCAGCGGTCCTGCCAGGGACGAAGCTGCAGAGGGCATGCAGAAACAAAGGCAACCAAGGATGAAATAGTTTGCTGAGATCACCAAAGCTCTGCTCAAACCATCATTTTGTGTGATGCACACCATGCACACAGAGCTGGGCTTGCTCAGTTCAACTGCTAACAATTTTATTAATCCTTCTCAATTTTCTGCTTTCATGTTGTGGTTTGATATGCAATTTCAATCACAGGAAGTGATAAATCCAAAAGAGAAAGTCCCATTCAAAATGGTCTATGTGACTTGGTAGCTTTCTGATATATTCCACTGTAGCACCACAATCACCAGCCCGAAACAACAAACTACCAGCTCAACACCAGCACCACCAGAGTGAAATCAGTTGAAAGGTTGGAAGGCACCTCCTGTAGCATGAAGGACCTAGGAAGCATTTGAGCAGTTACCACCGAGGAAGAGTGCTTTTCAAGCAAAGTGTTTTACATCAAGAAGTAAGCAAAATTGTAACTTCAAATGTGAAATATTTTGGTCCAGGAATAGAATAACTGAATGTGAAATTCAGAGATTGACGCCTCACAGACCTTGTTTAAGATAAGCTGGTTTGCAGAGTTTTCTTTTGGTAGAAGAATTCAGAAATTAGTGTATTACTACTAAACAATAGCATAACAGGTGATTGATAGTTTTATTAGCTTAAGGACTACTTCACAGAAGGAAACTGTTCTTTCAGTTAAGAACTTGAATACATTAAGAAACCATTTTGTTATGTACAAGGAACCATTCTGCAACTTGGTAAAAAAATCCACAAAAGCAATGGTGCAAATACCACGGGGTTTTTTCTTAGAATGAAGATTTATGAAAAGAAAAAAAAATTGGTTTTTTAGCAGAAGGTATTTACAAGAGAATATGCACTTCTGATAATCTCTACCCAAATATACTGAGCAGTTTGGATGTCTATTTGAAATAAACACAACTAAAATTCTGAGTTTACAGCGGGATGGCCTTTCCTATGTAGCATAGTGTAAGTCAGTGTATCTGCAGCTGTATACGTCTAGTAAACCAGAGTAAAATACAGCCTGCCTCATTACTGGAGCTTTTGCTATTTCATTGCTATTCATCTTACACCTTGCAGAGTTCACTCGCGGATCAGTCACATCAATTACCGCTTTACGCTATGAGGCTCCGATATTACCTTAAGGAAAGCTCTGCACATCCAAATTCAAAGGCTGCCAAGGTGCAGTCGTGACTTAAACATTATCATTTAGTTTTCACACACAACAAGGAAACCTATCATTGTGAAAATGGGTAATCAGCCAAATAATCTTGCATTCACTTCAATTACAGGTCTGCAGTTTACAGTTCTAACAACTGAGTGAAAGTGTATTTTTTTTTTTCCAGCAGTAAATATTATTTGTAGTTTACTGGAATTCTCAAGGGAAGAAAAAAAAGAAAAGAAAAGAATGAGAACAAAATGAGGAATACATAAACTGCAAGGAACCACACATACTAGGTTTCTTTCCAGTATTACTTTTTGGGATGGTTCAGGTATTTCTCTTTCAGGGTTTTTATGCATGGTAAGCAGTAACAGCAACCAGAAATATTTTCATTGCACCAGCCTTCTGGATCCACTGGGATAAATCACCTCTTATAATAGTAGCACCAAATACTTCATGTCATTTTAAACCTCTGGATGCCTAAACCCATCCTTTACTTCACTAGTAATTACTTTTTTAGAAAAAAAGAAATATTACCTGCTTGACAATTTAAGCCAGCACTGACACATTAATCTTTCTCTTCAGGTAGTGTCTCAGAGGGAACGTCTCTCCTCCCAGCGAAGCCCTGGCCTGGGGAGACAGTGATGGGGGAGGCAGCTGGACACTATTTTCAGCCTGACACTGGGAAAGGTCAGAGAAACGACTACTCCCATTGTTTCAGTATTTTAACAGTCAGTAGATGCGGTACAAGCACTTAAAATTTTTTTTCTACCACTTTGCAAGACAGTTTATTTACGCTTTTTTTCTGTACTGTTTCCATACCTGAACACCACAAGCCTTGAACTCTCCCACAGCTACTAATTGTGTTTGTGCTGAGGCTGTCCCTGATGCTTTCTCTCCCTTGTGTACACAAACACATTTTTCACAGGATAATATGTAATATCCAAACATTGGGATATGTAATATCCAGAGGGACACCAGTGGGACCCCTGGTGTCCCACAGGGCTCAGTTTTGGGGCCAGTCTTGCTTAATATCTTTATTGATGATCTAAATACAGGGATTGAGTGCACACTCATTAAGTTTGCAGATAACACCAAACTCGGTAGGAGTGTTGATCTGCTTGAGGGTTGGAAGGCTACACAGAGGGATAGAATCATATGGGGTGGGAAGGGACTTCTGGGGATCATCTAATCCAACCCCTCCACCAGAGCGGATCTACCCCCAAGTTTTTTTCCTCAGGGATGCTCTCCAGCCCCCAACCTGTCCTGGTGCAGGGGGTTATTTCTCTCCAGGTGCAGCACCCTACACTTGCCCTTGTTGAATTTCTTTAGGTTTTTCTTGGCCCATCTCTCCAGTCTGTCCAGGTCTCTCTGGATGGCGGCACAGCCTTCTGGGGTGTCAGCCACCCCTCTCAGTTCCAACCATGATGATTCTGAGATTCTGTAATATCCTGAAACCCATAATTTCCACTAACAGCATTTATGAGGTTTGTGGATTTATCAAGTCCCTTAATTCCCATTAAAAAACCAATCCAGGTTTCTACTGTCATGACAAATGTCAAGCAGAAGCTGACACTGAACCATAGGATACATGAATGGGACAGTTGCACTGACATGGTGTCAGCAGCAGGTGCAATAGGGAACCACCGTCAAGTGGTATAAACATTAAGTGAACCTCAACAAATGCAGTCAAGAGGATTTACAGGAGCTGAGCATCTGCCCAATGTCACATAGCAATGAGACAAATGAGGACACGGCCTTGGCTTCCGTTGTCCCTCAGGGTATTTACACCAGCACCACAGCTGAAGTGAATTTGTGTGCTCCCTAGGACACTAATTTTACACCTCACATAGCTGCACAGGCACTAAAGTCTCTTAATTGCTGCTCGTAGACTACCAAGCTGTGGCAGAGTATGTGATCAATAACTTTTTAAGATCATAAATGGTGGAAGAAGCAGTCAGAAAGATGGTCAGGCTTCAGGAGGAGAAGGTTGTTGGCGAGGGGAAGGTTTTTGTTATTGTTCTCTGGGTGTTTATTAATATAAAAATACACGGACATGGAATCCAAGTTGTATTTTATAGCCTCATAGCCCTATAGTCCTGGCTGCTCCTTCCATCACCCCCTTGTCACCTGTTGCACAATAGGAACTGTCTGGGTTTGAATTGTAACTCCTGGAACTTACAGCCCGATGCAGCAAGACGGAACACAAGAACCAAGAACATCTTCGTACGGTCAATATAATTTCAAGCATATTTGGTGAAAAATTATGTCCACAATTCAACTGTGTGTTGGATCGGGTTTCCTGCAGACTTTGATTGAAGAGGTATTTACACAACTGAAACACAAAAGAACTAATTGCACTGGAACGTAACCCCTTGACATACTTGGGCTACATCGAAGAAAGGAGTGAGAACTCACCCAGAATAACAATTTTCCTTTCACCGAATTTATTGTATATCCAGACACACAGCAAACTTTACCTGCTCTCTCTATCCTGTGTCTACTGTTTCTTGTTCAGGTCAGAACACAAATGCGACCCACTGCCTTCGCGTCTTTACTTCTTACATATTGACTTTTTTATACCCTCACCTGGCCTAGTTCCATTTATTAGGAGCATATAAAAAATGATTGCCTTCTATAACTCTTCTCCTAACAATGCCTCCACCCTGAAGGCTTCATGAAGTTATAAGCACAGATTTATATGTAATAAATTATTGGAAATGAAAAAGGTCTTAAATAAGGTCTGTCTCCAACAAAAGAAGTAGTGTATTTCAGATAACAATGGCTTTTCCAGTGAAGGGGAAGATAAAAGTGTATTTAACAGGTATTTTGATACCATAAAGTAGAATACAATATTTGCATGCTCAAATATATTACAGAAAAAGACACTAATTCAAGTACTACATTAAGAAATTACTTACTGTTGTAAATTAGAATTCCAAACAAAACGATAAACTGCACTACAGACTTATAGCTACACAGTCCAGTTGGCAAAGAGAATCTACTTAAAGATTTAATAAAAAAACACCCCACAAGCATATTATTGTTAAGGGAATGAGATGAAATACTAGAATGAGATTTCCTGCCTTTGTAGCACATACCTTCTCTCTTAAATAGCCACTTCATAATTTTCCCATGGGAGTCCTACACCCACACCCCATCACTCAGTTCACAAAATGGACAGAGATTTCATACAGAGAGGCTACTAAGTGGATTAAAACTTATTTTTCACATGTGGCTTCCTGGCCTCACTCTGTGTTGACAGGATATTTCCTTGACCAAAGTTGGCCTAATTCATACATTATTTTATGATGATTTTTTGTAAACAAACACATGAATAGATCACAAAGCTAAACTATTTAGATTTATTGTACTAGAAAACAACTCCTGAGATTCAAAGTACAAATGTTTTTATTTCAAATGACAATAAATCCATTTTACTGTACTGGCAGGTGACTTTGACTAGACAGTTCAGGGTCAAATTAAGCTGGTTTTAGATAGTTTAAACTACTTCTGTACCTACAATGTCCATAAAACTGTCTGAATGGTATTTATATCCACATTACACAAATAACACATCAAGCATGGAAGCTAAAATGAGAACAGCACTTTCCCAACAATAGGAATTAAATAATATAATACAGAAACCTCATGGGCAGTTTTTTCTAAAGTACAAAGTCTTTAAAAGTTCTGCTATGGTTTTATTATAAAAGCTTTGGTTTTTTATACTGACACAAAAGCTTTCTAAAAATTTGTTTTCGTTTTCAGAACTAGAAAGGAAGATGATGGTATAAGACAAAAGTTGTAAGATGGCTACAGTAAGATAATTCAAGAATTTAATCTCTTTTAAAAAGTGTTAATCTTATTACTGCTAAAGAGCAAGTTATCGCTTCTATACTCGTGACAAGAAGTTTTCTTAACATAAGGTGAGAACGAACCATAAGGCTTGAATATCAACCAGTGCAGGGATGTGAAACTTGCTGTGAAAGCTGCTACTTTGCACACCCCTCTCTCCAAAGTCTTCATAGAATCACAAACATTTTTTAAAATTGATGTAAATAACTAGTCGCTGGTTTAGAAGCGCCATCGGTCACCTCAGGTTAAATACAAAGCAGAGGCCAAGGGAAGCAGCTGCTCAGGAGGTGAAAAAGCACCATGAGGAGTGCCCATCCACCATGAGGAGCTGATTTCAGCTGCCTGGGCTACATTACTTTATCAATTTAAAAAGAGATATGGAAGTTTTGCATTGCCTAGGACAACAGTTTCATGCGCCTACTTCGATCAGTCGTATTGGAATTGAAAAACACTCTTGCACTTGGGAGGCTTCTCAATAAGCTCCTGGAGTCTAGAGAAAGGAACTGTGTGGTGGCCAGGCAAGAGGACCAAAAGCGTGTCCTGTATCTCTGGTCACTTGTTTACAAAACAGGAAAAGGAAGAGAATGAAACTTAAAATATAACAGTAGGCTGAAAACACAAATACCTAAGGATTTATGTGACATAGCTGGCCTTCAGCAGCAGAAAATTGGAGTCAATTACCCAGACTGATCCAGCCACCCTAAATTCCCATTCCCACAGCCGAAAGGTCCCATTCTGTCCCACCTCAGCACTCTTGCACAGCTCCTAGGAACTCATCAAAAGAAGCAGGCATTCTGTTCAAGTCTTAGCTTTCCTTTCTAGCCTTGTGTACTGCTGACTAGGCTCTGCACAAAATTCCCCGCAAATCAGATTTGCATTTGGAAAAAAAAACACACCACCCAATGCCCCATTTTCCCCTGCACATTTTTGCAAAAGTAGACTACTCCACTAGGACTAATTTTTTGAATGTTGAAATGCTGTTTCTCTTTATAAATCTCTCTAAGAGATGCCCAGGAGACTGCCCCACTCCCAGGAGATCTTTAGATTTATCTCAATCAGTTTATTGGCTTCCTCCCGTTGATTTGCAATTTCATTTTGAACCTAAAAACCCTGATGATTTTATTTCTTTTTTTTTAACCTTGCTGAATGTATTACTGGCCATGAAGATCGTGCTATCACAGCTTTCCTAATGAGTATGGGTGGATTTGCTTAGCCCTGAGAAAAGCTCAACTCCCATTTCCAGGAGTCTGCTGACTGCAGAGCTCCAGCAAACAGAATCTATTTTAGTTTCTTCCATCAGCAGGTTGGACTGTAAATACACGCAGGAAGTAGATCTGCAAGTAAGAAGGTGTCATCATTACATACTTATTTTCAGGATAGTGCCAGGCTTTAATATCTTCATAATCACAATTTACCATTTAAAAGCTGCCCCGAGCTATTGCCAATTTATAGTGGACACCCATGCTGAGCAATAATGGCTTGTACTGTGATAAAATAGATTTATTCTCAATATAAATATACTTACTGAAACAGCTTTTCTTAAATCTTTATTTATGAGACACATCAGATAGCCCAATAAATGAAAGGAAATTTTTCTGTGTATCAGACTTTTCACTTCATTTCCTAGAAAGATTAGAGAACACCAGCGACACAAAGATCACACCAAAGGCTACATACTCTAAACAATAATTTCAGAGAAAATAAAACACTAAGGAGGGTATTTCTAAAGAATCCATGCAAATATCAGTCTACATGCCCATGTTTGGCTCTAAAATGCACAAATGTAGCTCAGACTTCAAAAGGAACCGAGTCTACTTGATGGACCTTCTGGAGATAGTTATCTGACAAAAGACTTTCAAATTAGCCTCCTCCCCCATATTATCTTTATAATGTACTAAAAATACCTGGCCTTCGATATTCACCCAGCAGTACACTGGGTTGTGTTGAAATTAATAAATAATAGAGCCACTAGCAACACACTATTGATTTTCTGCTGGATTTGTCTATCTCCTCAGAATTTTAAGAGCTGTTTAAACAGATATATCCATTATGTGTTGGAAAGAATTTTAAAACTCCCCAGTAGGGCTGTAGTTGATGACATATTGACAGTATCTCAGACTGAAATAATTTTGGACACTCCGCTTATGTGTTCTACAGATACAGAGCCAAAACCACCCGGTTGAAGGGCAAAGTGAAGGTCAAATGCCTAAAGCTCTCACAAAAAGCAGCTATTCTACAACACGATTGCTTCAACCCTTGGTCATCAGTTAGTGAAGACAGGAGCAATTCCTGTTATCAACTGTACAAATAAAATTATTAAAGCAGAGTGTTTTTCCATCAAAAAGAGTGCCCTAAGGACCGAGATTTTAACTCTGCTGCTAAAGAACTGAGCAGTTCTTATCTTCATTTGCTAATATAAACAGAATACCTCCACTAATTCCCCAAAGCAGCTCCCAGCTCCTTTGCAAAGCATTCCTGAAGTTTCTTCCCTGTGCTTTGCCTCTGTTGCGGCACAATTTAAGAGAACACTTAATGCATTGAAGGCTTGAGATTTTCCATTTGAAATGTAGGGCACCAGAACATTGTCACCTTGCTAATAAAATGGAATGATGTGGCTTCACATCCATTTACCCATCCATTGGAATCTAAGCTTTCTTTTTTTAATTTTTAATTTTTTAAACATTTTAATGTTCTAGTTTAATAGAAAAGCGTGTAAGAGTTTTGGCTCAACTTTGAGAGGAGACTAAAACAAGAACATGTTAATCAGCTGCGTAAACACTCCTACTTGTACTGTTCCTATTTTCTGCTCCTTTGCTTGAGTAGAAATGTTTTCCTCATTATGGTCTTGATTAAGAAGTTTGATGTGCTGACCTTGAATATCAAATTAAGCTCCATGCTGCAAGCAAAGCATCCTATCTTCTCTAGTGGCTTATAAACTCATTAGACACTTCAGACATAGGTTTAAAATTTGCTGACACTAAATTCATTTAATATGGAACAGAACCGTTAAGATTTATGAGGCAGATTTGCAGTTAAGTGAAATATGCAATCTCCAGGTGATTTCCACCAGGAAACCTTTCCATCTAGGTTTCGCCTTGTTATTAAAACAATTGCCTATTAAATATCAGACTGTTAATTATCTTTTCACTTTCCAGTCAAACAATCGATTCGAACGGAGGGAGAGCAGTCTGACAGCTGTTGGTCCGAATCCGAGCCAGAAAGGCTGCAGCCCTGAAAAGAGGGTGTTTTCTGGTGCCGTCTGGCTCAAGACAGTTGTGTTGCACACCACAAGGGAGTTCAAAAGAAATAATTTCAGTGTAAAAGTTCACTCGCTGCTATATAGTGAAAATAATTTATGTCAGATGCCATGGTTTTGAAGCTGCTGGATCAGAATTTTATAACTTTTTGCCATATATATTCCCTGAGGGCACACAAGTGAATCAAGGCTCTTTTTTTTTTGCTTTCATGAATCCTAGACTTTGACAAGAGTTCACAGAGGAAAAAAAAAATAACTTCTGAACATCAGTCAAGCCCTGGGTGCCTGGTCTTTGCTTAACACACTTTGTTTTCATTTTGGCAGGATATGTTTTGTTTGTATTTAAAATGGGGCATTTAATATCAAATAAAAGACATTAGCTAAAAATCAGCTGCACTACCACCACCCATCTCATTTGACACACCGGATAAGAGTCACACAAGAAAATTAATTCAGTCAGTTGTAAAGACGCTTAAAGGGGATGTCAGGATGTAAAGCCTGCTCACAACAGGAAGGAGGGATGAGAAGAGGGAGAAGTTCGGTAAAATTTATTATTGGAGTAATATTCTCACCAGACTAATTTATCTGATACAAGGAAAAGTGTGTGTCGCATACCCTCATGCTGACAAGATTTAACTAAGCAGATACACTGCAGAGAAAGGGTCAATATGAGGACACAGAGGTACCTAAAATGCCCAGAAGCCTTCCCTAAATACTCAGCTGAAATTACTCTCTCTCATCTTCCACATGGTGTGCGACACAACAGTCTCAAGCCGTATGGCACCAAGGATGCTGATGTGCACTTCTGCTGCCATCCTGGCCACAAACCCAGAACAGCAGCAGCTGCTGCAGGGATGTCTCTTCTTTCACATTGATCATTTTGCTAAATAGTGAGGATCAGGGCAGCTGGAACACATCACAGCTCCAGGGTGGAGGCTGCGTGGCTCGTACCAAGACTTTCTTGACATCTGGCATCAGTCTGCAGGTCACTTGTGAGAAGAGGATCCAAAATCAGCGTAGCTATATAAGTAAAAATTTGATACACCGATAGGAACCACGTACAAATGCTCGGGATGGAAATGTTTATCTGGAGAGTGATTCAAATTGGCCTGAAAAGGGAGTGTGGCATCAACAGAACTTGATATTACTGTTCAGTTGACTTCTCTGTTCTTACAGCTGTTCAAGGGGAAGCAGATGTATCTAATGTCAGCATTAACTGCCTGAGCTGCAATTCAAACCAGGATGGCAAGGTGGAAATAGGGGTCATACACTGACCTTGTTAGTAAAGAAAATAGAGAGTGTAATTTCAGACCACAAAAGACCAACATGCAAATAAGGAAGGACAACAAAAAGACTTTATCCTGCATTCAAGCTGATATTTCTAAGACTTATTACAGAAATGAAGGGTTTCAAAGTGTCACACAGCTAACGGTGTCAGGGAGTAGTGTGACCTTCACCAATCCAAGTCAAAGTGAACCTAAATAAAATATTCAATTAAAAGAGGAGGTGAGAAATGGGAAGAGGCCACCAGCCTCTTCCACTTCACCTTGAACTGGAAAGTAAGAAGGAAGGGAAAGAACTGAACTCAACCCTGAATGGGGGGAAAAAATGTCAGCTAACATTTTCTATTATAGCTAATCTTTCCCTGGGAAAATACAATTGGCTTTAACATGCAACAACCAAGAAGTCTGTCTTTTGCATTTTGGCAACTGCACATTTGATAATGTAGCAAGGACTCTTTAATTAGTGCTACAAATCTGCTTTCTGTAAACCAGAAATATTGTGGTCAAGTTATATGCAGAAAAAGAGCAAAATAGCAAAACACAACATCAAAAGTTGTTCCTTGTGTCCATTCACGTTGTACAAAGCAATCAAGACTTCTGACTGTATTTTTAAAAATATTTTGCACTTAATGTCTAGCAGCATGTGTAAAATTTTAAAATGAAACATCACAGTATCCAAAATACCATCTTCAAATGCAGTTTTATTGTTGTCCTCTATCCTTTTTTTCTTCTCTCCTGTTTTATGTTATACTGCTTACATTTTATATTCCTGTTCATGACCATCCGCTTTTAATTTTGTTGTTCTAAAATATCACAGGATTCACCTCTTCCATTGCTCCCTTTCCCAAATTTACTGCAACTTTACTCCCCAGTCACCCCCTAGCACCACACACGAACTGATCAGTCACCTGTAGTGTAGGTGCTCTTCCATGGCTTGCATTAGCATGAATTGGCATTTAACATTTTTTATTCAATGCAGATTCAAAATTCAGTTGGAGGGTAGTGCGTTTAAGAGACACTCATCTTTTTGTCCCATTCTACATGTCCAAAGCAATAGAACATCGCTTTCCGTTCTGATATCAGAGGGATGCTTTGCACTTTCTCCAAGAACATTGTCCTTCACAACCAACTCTACGCAGAGAAAAAGTGTTCCTATAGGCATGAAGGTGGACAAACTGAGCAGGGAAAGTAATAGGATTTCTTCCCCTTTCTTTTCATATTTTTTCTGCTGACTTCCTGCAAAAAGCACACACTTCACACAAAAAGTCCAAGACCTATACTATTTTGTGCTCCATTTTGTTTTAACTAAATGCAATGAAAAAGCAAAATTTCCACCAGAACAGTGAAGGTTCAGCCTATGTTTTAAACACCATGGGCCTGCACATCAGTCATAAAGAAAGAGAATTAATAGTGTTTTAGCTCCTCAACTCTTCATTTCTTTGGATTTACATCCTGGTACTAAACCAGGAACCCAAAACCCAACAGGAAGATATGAGGAAAACCTTGTAAAAACTAGAGATCTGCCTCCATTGCCAGATGGTTTAACAACAGCACTGAAAAAATATTTAATAACAGTAAGATCTGAAACAAAAAATACAAATACTGGAGCATAAGGTTTTTTAAGCAATTGCTTAGCAAGTTTATAAAGGGATTAATAAGACACATCTGCTCATGCTAGCTGGAAATTCTGTCAGTGGCCCAAGAGCTTTCTTTCAGTCCAAGGTCTGTATTATTCGATGGGAATCTTTTAGTCTTTGATGCATTTACCATCAACACTCTCCTGCGAGTCAGGGAAACACCAGTCTTTCCATTTTACCAAAGAAAGGGGGAAACAGAAAGCCCTGCCTGGGCTCACAGAGGAAGGAGGTATCTGCTGCCCCAGCAAGCACACATGCCCCACCACCATCTCACATGGCCTCATTTCCAGCTCTCACATATTGCTAAAGGTTTTCTTGTTGAAACACTTCTTTTATTCTTTTACCTACAGTGAAGTCTCAAATTCCACACCTTCACTGGCTGCTGCTAGACATCTGCTTACCGTGTGTGTTCAGAATTATCCATTGTCTTCCTAAGTGTTAGTAACGCTAATAAAAGAATTGTCCTTTCAAGTTCTCCTAGGCCTTACAACCTCATTTCTATTACTATTTCACATTCATTTGCTTTAGCAAACAACAGCTGCTTGTTTTTCCCTTCCCTGAGTTAGCACATTTTCAACCCCCTCCAAAGCTCTGCGCGACACTGTGCTCTTCTACGTGATCCCACAAACACGGACCTCATCCCAACACCCATTTCCCCCCATGTGGTTTAATCTTCTCTGCAATGAAATAATTAACTATTCTCCTACCTTTTCCAAGATCAATGAATCTCAGTCAGCCCTCATTACTGTAACTCCCTTATCATAGCACATGATATGACTCTATCAAAATTATTTCCTGAATCCTTCATATTGCTATTAACAACTCAGCAGAAGCTTTTGGTTGGAAGGGTTTTAGACACTGCTATGTAGATGTATTGTATGAGTTGTTTTTAAGCCTGTAAAGGGTGGGCTGCTCTGTATCTGGTGTTGGGGTGGGGGGGTACCAATCAACAAACAGACATTGCCAAAAAACCAAACAGAAATAAAAGAAAAACAGCAAGGACCATCTTGAAATAGCCACCTTTCAAAAGAGGGCATCTTTTTAGATTAATATCTGGATCTTGGGTTAATCTACAGCCAAGTCTAAATTATTTGCTATTTAAAGACATGAGCAGTTGGGTTTAGAGTATACCACAGCATTATTGAATGGCATCCTCCATCCTAAAATACTACAAATGTGAACATACTGAAGAGGTTTTGATTTTCATTTCATGTTGTTCCAGTACTAGTGTGCTCTCTCAGGTTTCTCTCTGTTCCCATCTCTTTGCCTTCTCCAAAGTCATGCTCATAAGGGGACCAATAGGCGGAACGAGAAAAATGCCAAGTGTGGCAGGTATTCAATTGCCAAGCACAAACCTCAAAAACTTCCAGAGTTTTGCATGTGGCTTTGAAAATCTCAAAAGTCCTAGGCCAACCTAGAGGAACTTACAGACACACAGGTTCTGTGCTCAAACCCATGTGTATCTGTCCCACCTCAAAGGAAGACAATTTTATTAAAGGAAGTAGCAGAGTGCCTTAAACTAAACTTTAATACTAAGCTCTTTAAAAGATAACCATCCAGGCATGAAAAACAGCAGAAAAATTATCTGCAAAGTTATCTCGTCCTCCGGCTACCAAGGATTCATAACTGCTCCCCTCTGTTTTGCAGCCCGATTCAAGCAGTGAACTGCAAATCAGGGAAATTCCTCTCCTGCCACTAAGGAATGTTAAAGTGAACCAGCCGCAACCCCCAGGATGGGGGGGGGACAGGCCCCCGCAGCACTCACCTTCACCTCCCAGACCAAGCACATAAAGAGATAGAGATTTTTTTAAGAGCTGGCCCATTTTCACCGCTGAAAAGACCTGAATTTGCTAGAAAGGCTAAATCCCCCATTTAGTTTAGGCAAAGCGCAGAGGGAAGGAAGTGCTGGATTTCCATCCTCTCCTCACTGCCCGTGTCCCACATCCCTTTCAGGTTAATGAGAACCAGGAATTTGACGTTCCTGCAAAGCACAGATTTCTTCAGCAACTTCACCCAGCACAGCCAGAGCAGACCCCCAAAAAGCCATAGACATTTCAGCTAACATGTTCTTGTTTTGATCAGAAATACAAATGAATTAGGGATGAACACAGGTTAATCCACAGACTAGATTTCGAGGTGCTGAGGCACATTCAAATGCACAAATATGATGGTTTTTTTTTCTCCTGAGGAAGAAAAAAGTCTGATAAAGAGAAAAAAAAAATTATCAGTTTTTATCATGAGGCAACTTTAAGTTTATTTATTTATTGTTATATTTCAGGATGATTATATTTCAGGATGACTGCATGTGAATTCTCAGACTGTCAACGACACAAGTTACATTTCCTTTACAGTCTTATGCTGCACCTTGGGATCTGCTCATTGTTTTCACAGAATCACAGAATTGTTGGACTTGGAAGGGACCTTCTAGAGAGCACCTTGTCCAACTCCCCTGCCAAAGCAGGATTGCCTAGAGCACATTACTCCAGACTGCATCCAGTCTCCTACAATTAGTTTGGAAGCCTTGCGTGCATGTGATTATTTTTTCTCTCTGTTTGTCCTAATTTTACTTGGAAAATTATCCTATAAACCCTTCTAAGTGTGCCCAGTACTTCTGATAAAATCAAAAGGTGCTTTGTTGTGTGGTGGTGATTAATTTTATTTTAAGACCTAAACTTCCCACTCCTAGTAATTAATTAATTCAGCAACTGGAGTTTTTAGTTCTCCTGGAGGAAGGAGGATTCCTGGTAGCTGTGTCCTGCAGAAGCCAGAGATGCCTACGTGCACACTTCGTGCTGCTTCGCTGTATCTACAGCTCCTCTTATCTACAACTCAGGAGTGTGTTTTATTTAGAACTCTGCGTAACTCAGACCTCAGTCACCATATCTGCCTTTCTTTTTTAGGATCGTGTATGATGCATTTAGGAGCTGACATACAACAAAGAAAATGAACTTGAAAGAAGATGGTCCCATCTATGCAATAAAAGACTTTATGTTTGAGGTTATTCATTTCCTCTTACGTGACAAAGGAATAGAAAAGAATCTGCCAGCAATCAGCAAGAGAGGTGGGGGGGGGGGTGGGTAGGAAGGGGAGAGGAAGAGTCTCATTTGAGTCCTCAAGGGAAATTTAGCTAGCAAATTAAACATCCCGATTTAGATTTTAGCTGGTTAAAACAGAATAACAGGGCAACAAGAATAAAGTTTTGTGTTTAAAGGCACCCAAAGCCCATCACCTACTTCTCTCCTTTGCCTTTTGCTTCTGAGATGAGGTTTCTTGTCCATACAGAACCCCCCAGACACAGTTTCTGCTCATCACAACCACCTTTAAGAGCAATTTCTGCCTCTTCCCATGCTTTCCCATCTAATTGCTGACCAGAAACCACACAACCAAGCTTTAAGAATTAAGGCCACAGTTTGGGGTTATTTGCCTGTACCAAGTCTTCCAAGCTTATATTGTAAACTTTCTTTTGTTTTGCTTAACTTTTCTAGTTTTGGAATGTTTTGTAACATGGTATGTTTTAAAAAATACATATGTTTGAGCTGTGGGAAAAATGGGAGAAAGATTCAAGTTCCATATTGCGCATGGCTTTTGACAGAAGAGCTTTATGATTGTTTTTCTGTTAGGAGAACACCAGAGAGTCAGTGCCTTTCAAATGCACTTAACAGGATGATGGACATATCTCAGAGAGCACAGTGTCCAGTAAAGAAATAACAAGAAGCAGCAGCCCACAGGCAAGATGCTGCTGATGGCAGGGAGGGAGAGGACGTGGGATCAATATGTGCTGCAAATATGGTGACAGCACAATGGATTTCAGCAGAGGGGGAAAAAAAAAAAAAAAAAGAAATTCTGGTTACTGGGGATTTTTTTTCCAGTCATCTTTAACTACTCCACAGTCCTGAGAATTTCTTGCAGAGTCCGTCAGAAGAAACTGCAAAAGGACAAATGGAACTGTACTCTGTCAGGACAACACTTTCAGACCTATCAACAGCCCCCTCTCAGGCTACTTAAAGACTAAATTTTCTTTGGAATTTGCTGACAGGTGGTAGAAGAAGTAGCATTTGTTTGGGACGTTTGTAGCCCTCTCCCTAGGAAATGTTACTGAAATTACTGCAGAATATGAAAATGAGTATGAAACCAAGGAGAAAGTGCACAGCAATGACAGTATTCAATTCTGAGATAGAAAAAAAAAAAAGCTAAGTTTTACTCCTGAAAGAATTAAGATTTTTAAGATTTTAAAATCTTTTCTATCTTGATTAGAGAGAAGGTTTCCATCCAAGTAACTCTGTAGCAAGGTGTGAGTTGTTTTGCGTATTGATGCGGCATGAAGCCTATTGAACATCAAATCCTCAATTTTCAGGGGGGCAGTTGTAAGTGCCAGTGTTCTCACAACCTGTGTGTTCTTTTATATCCTGTAGGGCTGGCTCAGTTCATTGGTGTAACACCAGCAAGTGCATGAGAATATCATCAGGAGCTATCGCAGAGCTGTACCTTGAAAGCAGAAGCTGGGCACGACAGTTACCCACAGACAATTAAGCTAATTGAGCATGTTTCACTTATCCCGTTACTTAAGAGCCAGAGATACAGAGTGTGCTGGTGAATAAAAGAACATCTGCCTGATAACATCCATTTCATGTACGAGTTGCAAGTTTTAGAGAGCAATTACGCAGCATTTTTGTTTCAAATCCAAATCAGATGTTTAAGCCATTCTGTGATTGCACAATTATCTTGTTTTATGAGGCAACCCAAAACATCATTTAACAAGATTTGAGTACCACTGCGTATCTTCAATTTATTAACAAAAATACAGAAGACAAGCCCCCAAACATGAGAGGGAAAAGAAACAGAAAAGGCTTTTAAAAAAGCAGGGAGAGTGGAAATCACCAACTCCTAAAGACAGTGGTGAGAGTAACCTTGTTGGGCCAACACCACTCCCCAACTTCATGGGAGAAGAGAGACTCCCAGTTCTCCAGCTTTGTTATTGCAGGGTTATTAAACATGCAGTAGCTGCTGATGAAGGGGAAGCCAAGGCAGCTCAGTCCTATCAGCTTTCCCCATGACTCTCATCTGGTGAGACAACACCAAGGGGCAGAAAAACCCATTCCCCACAGCATAACATAAATCCAAGTGTCAGGAGAAGCCGCTGCAGTGAAAGTTGTCCTAGACCTTTAAGCTAAACTGGGCCTGTCATCTGCAAATCTGGTCAAGCCACACAGTGAATTCTCAAAGAAAGTTAGAAAATTGAGACATAAAACCACCAGCCCTCTATTTGGGTTCCCAGAGACCTCCCAGGACCTGTTACAGCAACGAGCTGAGCACCAAAAAGCGGGGTCTAAGCAGGAAAGGGTCCCTGAGTTACTTTGTGAACTGCAGTATGACCCAGAGTTTTCTTATTCGGATTTCATCCAAATATAAAATTGGGAAGGAGAATAAGCCAGATGCTGCCTTGGAGAGGACAGAGGCTTGGAGTAGACGTAAACAATTCTGTTACTCAGGAATTAATTCTCACCAACACATATTTCTGCCACACTGAAATTGTAATATTCAGCTTACAAATCCACAAAACTCATTCCAAGAGTATTCAGTACAAATTACACCCTTAAAAAAAGCTTTGATTTATCACATTTCATTTATATAACCTCCTTCTACAGTCTGAAGCTAATTTAGTGTTTTCTAACAGAAGATTTCCAATCTTCTTCAGTTACTGTATTGAATTAAGCAATAAACCTGAGAAACTAAGGCCAGCTCTCCACTCCTAAAGCAGTTTTGTTGTGCAGGACTCAAATGAGAGTCTAAATATTCATTTGTGCCTCCCAGTTTTCACTCTGGGAGACAAACAATCCCATGCAGGAGGGACTAGACACCACCTTAATTCTTAAGGTGAACCTTCTCATGTCCTTCTAGTCTTTAGCAAGATATTTTAAGACTAGGCTTTGCCTTAAAAGCTCATCAAATGCATAATTCTCTGCTATGTAACTTACATTCTCAGCAACCAACTGGGTAGGTCTCAGGACCCATCTTTTTTTCTCATGACCCCCAAGGGCTGGCAAACCAGAACTCTGAAAATCTCCACCAAACCAGTGGCACTTGCAGCAAAAGAGCAGGAGAAGCCAGGAGCAAGGACTAGCAGGCCAGATTGAAGAGTGCACTGCAAAAAATCTTGGCAAAGTAGAAGGATGACCACTAACACTGGCTACAGTCTGCCTAATAACTGACAGCACATGGTGGGACAAGCAAGGCCTGAAAAACGTGGCAGAAATTGAGGACTACAGACATAAGGCATTTGGAGAACAACAACAACAACCACCCTAAACCTCAAAGATAATTCTAACTGAAAATAGTTGCTTATTAATTTGTCTAATACTCTTAGTGAAGAACCATTACTCTGTTCAGTTTTATGGAGAGAAAAAGAGTCTTCAACGGAAGCAAAATAACTTAATCGTTCCTCCACATTTAGGAGATTTGAGGTCCAAGGAAGACACAAAACTGAACAACAGTGAAACATCCACTGCGTTTCCTTTTGTTTCATCACTAAGTACATTTTCACGGGCAGAGCACTCAGACCTAATCTCCTCTCTACAAGGACTTAGAAGACATATACCACAGGAAATAATCCTGTTTTAGTACAGGGACAGACCAGATGACTGAAAGGTCATTCAGAGCTCTAACTTTTAACACTCTGATTTTCTGGACTTTCTGTAGAGGCTATATGAGCATACATAATTTGCAAACTCATTTCCTCCTGAGTCATTTTTTATTTACCTTTTTTCTCTCCTCGCTGACTTACAGAACTAGCTTTGTGACTAAACAATTTTGGTAAGCCTTGCAATCAACAGGATTAAACAGTGTGTGTTGGGTGAACTACAGACAGAATTCATTTGTCAGATCCCCAGTGCCCTGACTTTAATCAGGGGTAATAATAAAGCCAGCAGTACTGCTAATCCAATCAGCAAGTCCCATGAAAAAATAAATTTGTAAATGCAGTTCAAAAACTACCCTTTCACTGTGCAAAGCAAAAGTGCAATGAAAATCTCTCCCTTTTTCTCCCTCACTCCAAAGGTCCCTAATGAACAAAAAAAGGGAGGAGGCAGAGCAGAGGAGTTGCATATCAAAGCCCGGTTGTCCCTTGAAATCCAACTTTAATTATTAATATATGCAATGAGCTGAGCAAAGACAACATGATTTAGGTCTTGCAGGCTTACACTGCAAAATGTTGCAAACCTACATCACCTAAAACCGAGCAGACTAGAAATTTCTCCTAATAAATTGTTTATCCGAGTGTGGGATGTTTCTGCTCTTTTCTGAAAAGTTATATCAAAACGTAAGATATTTCTTCTCCCAGGAAGCTGTTCTCAGAGAACAGCTACTTCTGCATTCCAGAGGGGCAAGATACAGCTCAGAGCACTGGAAACCCACAGAAGAGTTGCAAGGACTGAAGAGGCCACGATGATTAATGGACACTTGCTGACTCTGCTGGCATGGACTGATGCCAGGAGCTTCTCCAACTCGCCTTCAGTGAATACAAATGGCAGCGTTTCTTTGAAGCAAAGCAGACACTAAGGAGTGTGCACATCACCACTCCAGCCCCCCTACACTGTTCCAAGAGTTGTCACTATTTTTAGGAAGAGCCATGATAAATATTTCAGTCATTAAATGATATGTTTGCTCCGATCATTTATTACAAGTAAATCAGGTGGTTGAGGATTAAAGCAGTTATCTCCTGGTGGGAGCAGACTCCCAGGTTTTATTAGATTCTGGGCTTTTCACACACAGTACACACTAAAGAATTCCTTGTCTTAACGGCGAGACATAAGCTTCACAGGCATATCTTAATGAGAGAATGACTAAAATAAGTGGCATTTTACACATCATAACTTTATAGCCAGGTTTCTGCAGAAAGAACAACAGCAGTAAAAGAGCACTGTAGATCTCACCTACTTTAGGCTTCTCAGCCTAAGATGGCTGCAACTGGCTATTATCTTTTGAAATTTTAACTAAAACAATTTTACTGTGGCTTTTGCGTGATGAGAAAGAAAACCTAGTTAATGCCAGTATCTTTCAAAGTGCGTACTCCCCTTGAAGCTACTCCTGGTTTCATGGTCACAGCAACCCTAACTTTCTCCCTCTGGCTGATATTATTTCAATGTAAAACAACTCCTCATAAGTAACATGTTAGAATTCTGGCCAGATTTGAGACATTTGAATATGCTCATAGGGACATTTGTCACTGCATTATTTGGTTTTCTTCCCCATCAGACACTATATCTCCAAGCTTTTAAAAAAAATGAAATTAATGTCTTTCTTTAAACCTCATGTTCCACTTGTTGTTTGTGAGGATTTCTCTCAGCATGGTTCTACAGATATGTAGACTCCCTTTGTCTCTCCATCAATTTTTAAAGTGATAGACTCCAAGAGTGTGCCCAAGAATGGACAATTCTTTAAAAATTCATTATTTAAGCCTTAATAAAATATTCCCAAAAAGCACAGGCATCTGTGGGAATTAAAAAAAAAAAACAAAAAACCATGTCAGAAATAGCACGGGTTAGCAGCAAACCTACATCTCACTACAACATTAGATGCTCTGAGACCACCACAAGAACCATCTTCTGGATGGTTGAATAGGTGCAGTAATTGCTCAAAAATCACTAATAAGTGCAAAGAAACAATAAGATGATTTTGCATTAATGACAAGATGGTAACTGTAATGTCTTCCTGAGGTGTGTTTTTTATTATTAGAAGCGACATTCTCACCTATATCATTGTTATTTTAGCTGCATAGGTTGTTCTGGGCAAAGGAGCAGCTGCTGTAAAATAACTACTGCTAATACTTTAATGATAGTGATATCATAATTAACTTGTGCTCTCTCAATCTGTTGCCTCCACCTGTTATTGTTAAGTTTATATTTATCTTATTATAATATCTGGGAAAGAAACTGTCTTCGTGTTATGTAGTTGTACATTGCTCTGTAAAACCAGAGGCTCAAGCATGACTGGGTTCTTTATACACTACCAAATGAGGAGAATAACATTTTTAACATTCTCTCTCAGTTTTCTCTATTCCTAATGGCATATGATGTAATGACTGAGGAGCTCCAGCATGGAGGTTAATGCATTTTCATAATGAGAGAAGCAAAGGATTTCATAAACACTTTGCAAAGCCCACAGGCACTGATGAAAAGTAGCATATACATCAAATATAAAACGTTATTCAGGGATACCAGCCTCGGAGCAGGTGGGCACTACTTGAGCAGGTTTGGGGTTTTTCTATTGATGTTGGTTTAATGAAGCAACATTCACTAGTTGTTAAAAGAAAAAGATCACTGTCTCTTCATTCTCTCTTATTATCATAGCCTGTTGATCGCTGAAGTGGATGCTCTTTTGGTCCTCTGAGTCACAGCAGGAAGCCAACACACAAGCCATGGGTTGATCGAAAAGTCTGAGATACGGGCTCCTGAACAACGGTATATAGTTTTAGGAATGGTCACCTACTGAAAATCTGTCTAAATCTGAAAAAAGATTTGTCACACGAGACAACCCCAACACAAGTCCACAGCACTTTTTCTGTGAGCCTACTCGTAAAACCTGGGAAAAATCAAGAAAAGTTTCTGAAATTCTCTCTAGACAACAGAATTACTTCAAATTTTCCCCAGACAACAAAATGACTTCAATTAATCTTTACACTGATAGACTGTTTCGGGGCATATTTGTAAATGGCCTAGGGAACAATAATTAAGCACTCAACTTGATGAACAGCAGCACTTTTTTTGAAACCAGTCATTAGAAGTAAGGACAGAGTTTTTGTCTCATTGTTTAACAAGAAAGCCTCATTGTTTAACAAGATCTATTAGAATAAAAACATGAAATAGCAACCCTGGAGGAGAAATCATTCTTCACAAAATATTAGATAGCTACATTTGGTTTCCCCACAGAGTTTCTTTCCTGGCTCCAAATTTCTTGGGGAAGAAGGCAGCATCTCATTACTGCACTTGCTCTTTTAAAAGAACAATGCTTATGATTTAGCTAAAGAGAAGACATTTCAAGGAAGTGGGTGACCTCTATACCTTTTTTAGATATAAAGATTCAGAAAAAATACACCTGGGTCGCAGTTTCTTGGCATTCTGAATTAAAACAATATTACTGAAATATTAAGATGTCATACAGTCATAATAGGGGTGTGTTATTCATAAACTATTTTTTCTTAAGAGTGTTCTTCTAATGTTAATTTATAATTACTCAAAATTTTATTCATTTATAAAAGCTATAAATTCATTAACACACACACACATGTTCTCCAAGACCTTTCATGGTCTGAAGCTTCAACAAAAAAACCCAGGATGCTTCAATTTTGAAAAGAGTTGGCTGGAATAGACAAAGAAATATTTTAGTCTCTTTATGGCGAATTGCTTTATGAATATGCTATAGAAGAGATTAAAGAAAAGTATCTGAAGATACAGCTCATCCTTATTAAGCTTCATGAAAAATTCTATTTATTTTTTTCTATGACTTTGGTTAGGTTAACAGGAAGAATCTACTGACTTCTCCTCGTGATTGTACTGGGATGTTCCTATAGGGTTACAACAAAAGGAAGTGCAAGAGAAGCATTATCATTATTATTCTTGAATCTCAGTTCCTTTTGTATAATAGTCACTTCAGTGGCATCCAAAGTCTCTTTTCAAACACAAAAAGAAATAAATTCAGCAAAAGAAAAATATGAGTCAAGAGGTCAACTTTCTCACTAAAGGGACAATTAGAGCCTGGTCTATTCCCAAAGGAGACAATGAAAAGACTTAAGATGTTTTGGATCAAGCTGAAGAAAAGAGGACTAAAGGCCTGATCTGGCTACCACTTCAGATTTGTTTCAATTTATGGTGTCAGTAGACTGGAGGGGTAGGGGCAAGGGGGGAGGAACTGTATTTTACCTTTGAACAGATCTCATTTATGCCACACCACACTTTGACTAATCACTAATACCAGTAAAAGCAAAAATATTTTTCTGGAATTGACTGAACTTTGGAAGAGCATGGACAACATTTTACAACCCATAAGTCTTAATTTTAAAAGGCATCAAGCTCCTATACCCCAAATGACTTCGTAAATTATTTGCATAGCCAACATTTCTGAAAAATAAAGCTACAGTAGCTGCCTGTTGTCAAGGAAGGTGAGCTAATTACCATCAAAACAGATACCCTTGGATGTTAAATCACAGGTTAAATCCTTCATAAACTGGTACAGAGGAGTTCCAAAAATAGCCAGAGATTGGAAAATTTAGCTTAATTATTGCTATTTTCACTAAGTCACCATATGTCCCCAAACAATGAACAACGTGTCTCTCATTTATCACAAAGTTCATACAAAATTATACAATCAACTGCTTAGAGATCAGGTGGTGGGGGATACCATTTTAAAAAGGCATTAGTGCCCACAAGTCGTGTCGTCCCCCCCCCCAAAAAAATAAAAAAAGATGCAGCAATCTGGCAGTCAGCCCTGCAATTTCAGTGGTTCCACTGCAGTTCCTGGGAGCTGAAGAGCTGCAACAGAGGAAACTACATTCCCTACTTCCCTCGTATTGAAGCTTTCGGTGGGAAAAGCAAAACACCCTCGAAGCTCTAACCGTGCATAAGCGTGAAAGGTTAACAGGCAAAAATCAGGCCACAGAACAAGACTGAATGAAGGGAAAAAAACAAAAACCAAACTTCCTGGCCAGAGCAGTTATCTGCTGCAGAAGCAGAAATCAGTCAAAGAAAACACAATTTTCCCCCAGATGGTAGAGTTTCTGGTGAAGTGTGAGATTCTGTTCTATGTGAAGCCTTGTGCTTGTTCAGTATAGTGTTTTTTTTCTTCTATTTACTTCCCTTAAACCTCGATGATTTTTCCTGTATTCAGTTGCTCAGCATGATTTCTCACCACACTGTGTGTTACAAAAGCGACAATTCAGGACTTGGAGGTGCCAAAACTACCTTGACTTTTAAGGACAGATTTTACTAACCTCACTCACAGCAAACAGTATCTCATACAAAGTGTATGCACCACTAAAGTCCCTGAGAACACCAATGCTATGGTGGATATTTATGGGATACCATAAATTATCAAAATCCTTTCTTGGCACTGCATGCTGGCTGATAAATATACCACTGCGATACAAAATTTAATTGATACTGGAGGTCTCTGTCATTTGCTTCCTAAGAAAATCCATACCTGAATCAGAACATCAGAGCAAGCTGCGTTTGTAGAAATCTCTTCATATTAACTATTCTTACGGTATTTCTCTCTGCCTGGATTGAAAGCTGTTTTATGATTCCGACCAAATCCAAAGGGAAGGATAGGAATGGATTCAGATGCCAAACCACAGGGGTCGCTTTGACTCTAGAGAACCAAGTCTCCTAAATTTCCCTTTACTGGGCAAGAATCACAAAAATAATTCAGACTCTAAAGAAGAAAAAGAAAAATACAAACAATGTCATTTCCAAGAAAACAAGATTGCAGGACCTCATCTGTCATATATACAGAAACTGGAGATGAACAGAGTAAGCATCATGAGCACACAGAGACACACAAACCTCTTTATCTCACAGATGGGGCTGACTTGGAAGTTGCCAGCCCCGACAAGGTCAAGCTGGCAGTCGTCCCCGTGATGACACAGCCCAGCCAAGTGCAGTCTCAACAAGCTGCCAAACAAAACTCACACTGACCCACGAATTGTGCCCATCAGTTGTTTGCAGGTGAAAAACTTCATCGCATAATTTCAGTGGTTCTCTAAACTTGCTCATATTTTATTCAAATATGTCTAAAAATTGTTTCATCTTCACTCTTCGTGGAATCAAAGGCTACAGTATCTTATTATGCTTATGATTAATTTCTGAAGATGTTGCAAGGCACCTTACCTGTCCTTTAAATTGCATTAAGGCCCTCACAGGTGCTCTTCTGAATGTCAACAGCAACTAAGACACTTCCCAAACCATCCAGGAAGCAAAGCAAAGGCTTCAGCCAGTGCGAGCTAAATATCAACTCAGGATTCCTAACAATCCACAACAATAGCACAAAAGCTCTGTTGGACACCTTTTAAGTAAATAAAACCATCCACCAAGATTAAACTTTGTCATACTATTTCACGCACATACACACACACTGGTTTTTCATTTCAGACATCAAAAATTACCTTAAGTAAGGTAAGCAGGAGGTGTAAAGCAACAACACAGCAAAGGAAGGAGAACCCTCCAGCACAGCCCACACAAACCAACCCCACAGCAACACCAGCACAGAGCCAAGGCTCCTGCCACCCCTCGCTTGCCCAATACACCACTTCTTTAAACATATGGTGAAATTCCACAAAAATCCTAATGAGTTACAAAAATCAGGATTTTTGATTGTATTTCTGTACTTTGAAAAAGGGGCTTTGTGCAAGTACCTTCTGTTGGACAAAAAAAGATCGTAACACTCTTCACTGCTACAGATTACCATTAAAGTCATTCTGCAGGTGTTGCCTTCAGATGAAATAGTGCTTTATAAAATGCCTGCTCTCTCTTTCCCTTTCCAGAAGACAAGAAGTTTTGGGTTGTAGGATTAGCAATCCCTTTGGCAACTGCTGGGATCCATCAGCCAGTAAAGCCCTCCTGGACCTGCCCCTACCCACCTCCTTCTCCATAGTCCTTGGGAGCTTTCCAGGGGACACAACCCTTTCTCTAGGCACAAGACAGAAGGCTATTTTTCTGCTTCCACTGCAAATATTATTCATTACTTGTCACCAAATGCCAACAATATTTGGTACTGTGTAAACATAAAGACACTCTCCTGAACAGAGAACTAGACTCACTGGCTCTTTACTGATAGGAAAGATAAATAGATTTATTGACTATAGAGGCTACCCTAAAGTAGCCAAGCATTAATATAGTGAAGTAAGGACAAAACAATAGCAGACAATGGCTATACAGTTTTTACCTATCATAAATAACTAATTAAGGCCTTTGATATGTAAAATATACAAGACACACTCTTGAAGACTTGAATTCATTTCAAATGGATTTTGTTTAGAGTCACTTTTGACTCACGCTGCTTTCCTATAGGCCTGAGGTCTTCATTTTTAAACAATGAACCCTTTGTGTTCTGTCACACATTCACAGTAGTAAAAGCCAGATGTGAACTGCAGAGTCTCATTAAAAGCATCGTTGCAAAGAGGTGATGGAAGCTTAGAGGACTTATGACCAAGCAGGGAGGTCTGAGATTTCAGTAATTCTTTTGGTGCAAGAATGTATTTTCGGAGAATAAAGCTATAATGTGAAACAGCCTCCAAGCTTCCAACTGTAGTGCTGAGAGCACCCCTGTTTGTAACACGGCAATAGGAATTACTTAAAGACAACCAGCATTTGTTAAGTTTACTTTACACACGATGAAAACAAGTATAGTTTCTAGCCAAGCGAATCCTGTACTCCCAGTACTAGTTCCACACACAAATGGCTTCAACCCAGATTACAGCTAATGTCTCACCACGCCGAAAACAGCCTCAATTTACCAAATTGCCTTATTAGAAGCCTGAAGTGAGAACAAAGACAAACGACCCTTTGCTTGGAAGGGTTTCCACCGGGGACAGCAGGATTGAGACATGTTGGTGGTCCAGTAACTTGGAAGGCAGCTTCCCTACGCCCAATTCTGGGACAAATACAAGGATCCAGAGCTGATGTTTCACATGGTTTCGTGTCTCTTTTCACAAGAATCACGCTTATGAGTAATATAAAATATGATGTGGACTGAGGGGAGTCAGGGCTTTAGATGCATTTAGGATTTGTACTGTGACCATTCTGCATATTGTTTATAAATCACTTTTGCTGGCAGTTAAATGGATGCACTCTTAAAGATCGTAGTAAGAGACTTGGGAGCATTTTCCTGGCTCAAATACTTAACACTCAAGCCAATACTTAGTGAGGACAAAAGTGTACACAGTCAAAATTGACATTGTACATTCAGCATCAGAACAGTTAAATTTCCATCAACTTTGTACCTTGTAACTGTCAAGTTATTTCAGTAAAATAGTGTGCTTCTCTCCTAGAGGACATAGGAAAACTAGTTGCACCTCTGTTTTGCTAACTATTAATTTTATTTTAAATAAATCCACATCTCCCACTTTCCCTCTATCTGAGGCATAAAAAAGACATTGCACTACACAGAAATTGGGCAGATTAATTCAAACTTATCTCCTTTTTTAGGAATGATACAGGTGAATTTAATCCACAAAAATGGTATCATTAGTATGTGCTTACAGGCATTCCCTTGAGCTTTCCAGTTTGGAGAAGGGTATGAGTAATCATATCACAACTGTAAGCACCAGACAGGGGAAAATGGGAGTTGCAAAGTCTCTGATTAAACATTAAGATAAGGTGAGAAAAAAAGTTTCATTTTCACATATGTAAGTTCATTTGTCTTTGAAAAAAAAAAAAAAGTGTTAAATTTACCAGCCTTCTTGGCACCACTGTTTGACTCTCCTTGTATTAGTTCTACTAACCATCATTAAAAGCCAGGGAGTCCAATTCTGTTCTTTGTGGCAAACAATAAAACAAAAAAATACAGTGATGAATGAAATATTTCCATCTAGTAAACAAACCACCACCAAAACATCAGACCCACTGTCAGTGCTAGCACCAGCAGCAAGGCAGAGATTTCTATTCAACCTTTAGCTTTGCTCCAGCTATCTCAAGTACTTAACATTTTCTTTCACTTTGTAGTAGGCTGCTTGAAAGCGAAAATAATTCCGTGTTCTCTATGCAGAAAAAGAACAAAACTGTGCCTTATTATGGCAAATAGTTTTTTTAATTATAACGATTGACTCCTAATTTTCTTACCAAAAAAACTGTCCTGAAAGTAGATCAGAGAAGCATGGCGTAGAAAAAAAATTATTCTTAAAGAGATTAAAAGAGATTTAACTAGTGATTTAAATTCAAGGAAGACAGGACATATGTAAATTTTAATAAGAAAACCCTTGCTTTTTTAGTAAGACGTCATCTCAATTATCTTTAAAAAAAAATAAATTAAAAATTAACAACCAACCAACCAGTTTACTGGTAGCTATGGATCAGACACTGCATTGTTACTGTTGTTTGTTATTTACAGTTTGCAGGGGCAAAATACATTAATGAACTTCCCCTTCATTTACAGCATGTTACCCCTTCCAGTTCACAAGCGTTTGCATAATATTGCAATAGCTGGATTGAAAACGCTGCAGAGGGAAGAGATCCCTGACCCAAATGACTGGACAAATTCCTCCTCTGAGACTTCCCACGCAACACAGAATCCTTCTGAAGCACCTGATAAAACAGAGAGACATCCTTGGGTGTGCAGAATCCAGGAACACTGCTGACAAAGACAAATTCCCCACAGATAGCACATGAAAAGGAAAGTGAATTTTGCAGGGTTGATGATCATAGGGCAGAATAACAAAACACAGAGCTACTAATTTCACCCAAGGCAGAATTAGACTCAGCTGAGAAAAGGTATGTTTGCTCCTGAAAAAACAAAGTGGTAGACAGGCAACCAAAGCTTGCAATTAACTCCAATTTTAATATCTAGTAACTAGTCATGGTATTGTCATTGGACTATACAACTGAGATTATCATCATTTCAAACAAAAGTTCCATTTCTGAAAAAAAGCAACAATAAAACAAACCACAGAGTATTGACGCTTCCCATTGCCAAGCAATGGCAATTAAAAGCTATTATAAACAGAGAATTTGCTTTCCTATCTAATCATATTCATTCAAATCTGTATGCTTGCCATATGAGAGAAGGGTCAGGCAAGAGACAAACACACAGAGAGATGCACAGGTCAATTCAATTTATTTCAAAGTCTCAGTGGACTTCCAAAATAGAGAAACCTTATGGAGGGGAAAATGTGTCAGCTGCACACAGGTCTGAAGCTAAATATGTTTTAGCTTTAGAAAAGAAGATACAAAAAAATTTAATGATGAAGCACAAAAGATTAATAGTCCTGATCACTGTCAGGCATTTGGTTCATTTTCTCAAACTGACAAAGTGGGAAAAATTAAGATCAAAAGAACTGTTAGCCACTAAAAACCAAAATATTAAAAGGAGAAATAAAATGCAAGGACAGACCCTGCTGCAGATAAAAGGGACCAAACACTTGACATTGAAGAAAACTCTAGATTAAGATCCATCCAAATCCCCAGGGTAAGTTTTCCAGTTAATTTCTTGAGATTTGGTTTATCACTAGGTTCATCTGTATTTTTCTAATTCTCAAATGGTTTTGCTCAAAACATGAGCTAGTTTACTGCTTGTTCTTACTTAAATTTGAAATTCTAAATCTGTTTTTCCACAAACTGGAATTCCAGTCCAATTATATCATTGGGCTGACAGGTATGTACTTTTGAATGGGCAGGCTAATTAAAAAAAAAAAAGGTTTTGATGCCTTAACAAGGTAGTTTCCAGCTCCTTTAAGGATTAATCACAGTGGGAAGAACAGGGTTGCCATATTTTCTCTTGGGGTGTTATTTGGAGTGAAAAAAAGTTACTGCCACATCTTCTCTCATCTACTGGGTACCACATGGCCGTCCTGCCAGGCAACCTGCTAATCTGTGCATCGCCTGGGGCTGCCAGAGCTGCTCTGCTTCCCAGCTTCAGTAACAGAGTCCTCATCTGGAGAGCTTCACTTCTCTTCTTGAGGCTCTCACCAGTTTTACATGTTGTCAACAGTAAAAAGATTTTCTCCTATTTTTTTTCTTGAGCCTCACTGTTGCAATTTCCCTTGCTTACACTCAGACTGTGAAACCACCAGTCCAGATAAGCAGTACTTGCAGCCAAATCATAGTGGCATTTCTTCTACTGGCTCCTTATTCTCTGTGACATCAAGTATGTATTTTCTTGCCTTACTTTACTTCCAAGGTCCCCCACAGCTCTCTCCCATCAATCAAGATGTCAGACTTCATTACCCATATGAGAAAAATAAAAGCAAACATCTCTCCTTGTATGTTGTGTTATTGTTGTCCCTCACCTTGCAGGACAAGGCAAGGACACCACTCTCACTGAACAAAACTGATCACTGCCCACCTTTAAAAGTCCCTCTAACAACTTACTTTGTTATTTAGGAGGTCAACAATTAGGTCATTGATATGACAAAAGCACAACCTAAAACAAAAAATAGTTTAAATTCTCACCTTCCTTCTGTTGGTGTCTATTGTCTTTTACATTTAAGGTATAATTTTTGGGTGGTGATAAGCAAAACTATTTTCACTGCTCTGAGGACTTCATCCATAGCTAACCTTCACAGTTAACCTTCACTTCAACATTATTACATGTTGAAGTGAAATACTGTCAAAAAATATAAAATACTTTTTATTCCTATAAGGTAAACAAGAAAGAAATCTACCATCTTACATCTGTAATTTCAATATACGTAGACAACTCCTTGTATTTTTGTCACTCTTTTTTCCTCCAATCTCCAGGGACTTGCTTCTCTTCCTTCTGGCCTCTACCCAACCATTTTGTTTGGCTCTACTGCACATTGATATATTAAGTATTGTAGTTTCCAGTGACCCATCTCAACCCTCTCCAATATCATGCTCTGAGGGATGGTATAGTCACTTATGCTAACATAGTTTTATCACACTTACCAATATTTTCTAGTCTTCTAAAGTTACTAGCTATGGAATACGCAGAGTGTGCTGGACAGGTAACGTGCATTAATCTCGCTGCCAGAAAGTGTAAGAATTTCTCATTGGAAGCATCTGTTAAAAGCACACTAGAGGATCTGAAATCATGACTGGTGCTCTTACTCTTTGCAAAAATATGAGTAAAAATACACACTAATTCATTTTCCCAGAACCTGTTTGCCCAACAGGAACCATCTGCTTCTATTCATTGACTCCTACACACCATCCAAAGTCCATGAATCCTGCAGCCATCATCCATCCTTTGTCTGTAATAGTCCTTGCAAGACAAAGATGAAATCAAGAATACTAAAATGAGCTTTAACAATCTATAAAATTCTTCCATTATGCAGTTTATGGCAAACTATTATCACTCCACTTTGGATTCCCACGAGTTACTTTCTTAATAGCCTCCTGAGGCATCATAGAGCAGAGTCAATGCTTGACAATTATAGGGCAACCGAGACAGCTCCAAGTCGGCATTTTATATTCAACAGCAACAGAGGTGCATGTGGATTGACTTGAACTCTGCATCACAAGATCATTTCAGTAATGAGCTTGAGTGAATGCAGGACAAGAATTAGCACAGTTCCTCTTAACTTTACTCAGCAACACCTGCCTATTTTTGTCCTCTGACAGTATATATTTCAGACATTTAAATAACAGCAGATACAGCTGGCACGGAGCAACAGATTTTCACAAAGAGGAGGAGTCATAAAAAATCCCATGTCCTGGACAGCACACCATTACTCATCACAGACAGCAGTAATGGAAATAAGGACTACGTGAATCATCTAAGCTGCTCTCTAGGAACACATGAGACCATTCTACGCAGGCCATAATAATAACATTTGTTATTCTACAATGGACTTTTAGATTAACTGTCTTATCTGGGTTTGTGATGCTGTGCTCGGTGCATTTCAACACAGCAGTCCCCCAGAAGGTAAATCATTTCACCAGCTCTCTAACAAGAAAGCTATACTATATCTTTAAGGAAGCACATATTGATCAAACCTCTGTCATAATTGCAGACTCTTCAGAACATTACATTTTCACCAAGGAAATTTTGCCATTATTGGGGAAGTACTATGTATCCACAATGAAATCTGCTGTCTCTAAAGATTAAATTGGAAGCATAATTTCAACTGAGACTCAGGTTAGTATGAGCACTGGCCAATATTTATTGTGGCTCTAAACGATGATCTTTTGTAAGTGATAACCAGTGAACAGATGTAGCATCATCAGGTTGAACCACAAATAGGAAGATGCCATAATATGCATAAATTCTTTGAGTGTTTAGCTTAGTGGTATGTATTTTTCCTAAAATTTTGGGGAACTTACAGATGCAGTGCAACAGAAGCTAACCTGCAGAAAACTGTTTTCTAGATGTTTTTGTTTTAAAGATGGCAACCACAAAACTGCAACATTTGAAAAACCATAAGAACATAAATATATTAAGCACAAGGTTACTAAAGTTTCTCAAATCTTTCCGTGACTTCCTTTTTTCATCCCGGTTAGCTATGTAACAGTTGTCAAATATCTCATTACAAGATAAGCTGAGTTTTATTTCAGAAACCGAGGAACAGACAAATTAACTGACAACCCCAGGAACAAACTGGTAGTAAGAAATGGGATCAGAAGCTGCTTTTTATAATCCCATGAAATACATATCTCAAAAAAGCATCATTAATGAATTTTCTCAGAAGCAACCCTTCAAACTTCATTCTAAGAGGTGAGAAATACAAAAACTAAAACTAAAAATAAACGGGTATAAAACCTGAAATATCTTCAGCTATTTTCAAGTCTCCAGATACAAGAGATGAGAGAAATAATATGAGAGGAAAAAACCATTACAAGAACAAGTTCAACAGACAAAGGTTTTACTGTTTTAAAGGAGTTAATAATTTACAGAATGGTAGAAATAATTACTTGTTTAAGCTACACACTGGAGAACTTTTAGAGCCATCGGTGAGATTTTAAATACCATGTATCTTCTCAATGAAAAAGTAATTTATTTTACTCAGGAAATAAACTGTAAACACGATGCTCTCTTTGAAACCCAGTGCAGAGCCCAAAGCAAGAAGTGCTTGGGGGAGAAGCTATGTTTCAAATTTATTAATGATTCCTCAAGTTGTTATAGAAACGCAATTGCGGGAAGGCAATGTCTAGAGACACGAGCCTCTTTCATGTACACTTCCATAGGAGCTGGTTGCTGAGGTTACCTAACAATGGAGGAAGCTCTACATCCAATTCCCTCCTTACAAAAGCATTACAAAACCAGGGCTTTACACAGAACAATGCTTGCTAAAGCAACTACTTTGCTTTATTTACTGTGTATGCATTTAGAAAACATTGCTACCTGGTTTCTTCAAACACCTCTTGGCCATTGTAAGTAGAATCGCTTCTTCAATGAAGACAAAAAAGCTTTAGCTCGGGAAGCAGAATGCTATAGTCATAAAACAGGCTTCAACTCTACCAACTACTTAAGAACTTCTGGCATATGCTAAATTCATTTTTATCTTCAGTAGGATGATTGAGCGCTCAGTGATACATCTAGAGTGAGATCTTAAAGACTTATGTACTTTCAAATACATTTAGTCAGGAATATAGCTCCTTTGGCTTTCAGTAACAACATCAGACATAAACAGATAACCTAAATAGATTTTTTTAGACTTGCCTTTAGCATGTTGTTCTCGCTGCCAGCATCAAAAACTATCAGGCGACTTATTCTCTCCAAGAGGCACAGGAATTAGTCAGGAAAGTTGATCATCCAAAAGAAATAAAGTTTTCTGTTATTACAGCGCGCAAGTAGGAGAATTTGAACATGATGCAAGTGAGCAGGGATGAAGAGTCAAGCAAGGAGAGAGAAGAAGGCAAAGAAAAAAAGGGAAAGGTTTGTTCTCATAATTAAAAACAGATTTCAGAAGGAAAACTCAGTTTCACTCCAGTCAATGAGAGCTTTTCCATCACTTTTAAGGGAGCCATGACCTCACCCCCAGACAGTTATGAATTGCAACCAGCTACTACCTCACTTATTTTTTAAACTTTTAAAACAAGCAGAGAAATAGTAAAATAAAAAAAAAAAATAAATCTTTGAATCTGGCAAATCCCAGAACAGCAGTTAAATATAAACGAGGAGAAACATGACGAAAAGTGTGTTAAAGCAATTTTTCAATAGGTTGGAACAAAACAAGAGTTTGTAATCTCACTCCACATCCCCAACATTATTTTTATGAAACTGGAACTAGAAAAAATACCCTCATGTTTTGGGATGGGTAGGTGTCCCTCTGGACAACTAAACAGTCTCCATGGATCTGATAAGCAACTCCTACAGTGTATCTGTGAAGAGTGCACGTGTTTGTGTTACAAATAACCACATTTGATAGAAAGAGACAATATTTAGATAAGCAGTGTCAAAACAAAGCACTTCATTCAGAATTTATAATTTAAAAAGTTTTGTGCAATATGGCCTCTACTAGTATTCTTTGCAAAAAAAAAAGCTGCAAATCTACTGTTTAAAATTTTTTTATTTATTTACTTTGGCCTCTAAAGTTATGATTATACGTGTTACTCTTGTGATAATTTATCACAGATATCATTTGTGCCAGCCTTTAACAAGGCCACTACTAAGTGTTTCTGTACCTTCTCAGCCTTTATACTGGGCCAGTACAAACAGCAGAGCTGTGCTGCCATAGTAACTTAGCATCCTACTTTCAGACACTTTCTGGAACACTCCCTTGGTGGTATGGCTTGCACTGAGTCCCACTCCAACGTACATATTATTGGAAGAACACCATGTACCTACGCGATTAAAAAAATTGGCCTTATCTACAACTCATTTATGCAAATTCCTCAATTCTGCATACAAAGAGGTGACTGGTTTTTAAAATGAAGAAATACATATGCCCAATAGATGATATTCTCAGTATACTTGGTTTCAAAAGGAAAGATTTTTCTCTTTGTAAGTCTTCTCTATATGGACTATCTTCTTGCTCAGCATTTGTCTTGCTCAGTGTTTGTTCTTAACACGAGCTCCTGGTCCATATCACAGTGCCTAAAAACTCCAGTTCAACACAAAGGGAATGCAATTCTCTCTTCAGAGCTCTAAAAGATTTTAATTTTTATTTTTTTTCTTTAAAAAGGCTATTTTTCACAGAAGCGGTATAAAGAACACTCAGTAACTCCAACTACATGAGCTGTGTATCATTTCTGTGTATACATCATTTCTATGATTAAATCAGTAATGGCACATATGTCTAGAACTGGCAGGCTTCACTTACTGAAGGAAGATATTAAAAAAATTAAATGCCTTAGTTTCATTATGCTATTCAGAGGGTGTTCTTGCCTCTCCTCCTTGCCAAACACAGTCTGAAATGTAGATTAATCTCATAAATCATTTCCTGTTGTAAACACCTGAACCACGAACCAGAAAGGAAATTCATCCTTCACAAGCTCTTCCCACCTATTGTGTCATTCTCCAGTTCTCTAATGAAAGGTCTCAGGCTCTGAGAACAGCCCTTTATTTTCTTTAATGGTTTAATAAAGCAGATATAATCCAGAAGGGCTTTAAAAGAAGATATTCACTGGATAAGATCCATGTATATTTCAGCATTGTCCAATGAGAAAAAAAAAAAAATCGTTTTCACTCCTAGATGACAAAATTTATGATGAACCAGTCTGCAAACTATTCCTCACTAGAGCCTTACGGAGTCTTGACAGCAGGCCCATAACGCATACTACACTCTCATCCACACAGATGACTGATGATCATAAAAGGCCGTGAGTCCAGTGTGTTTCACTGAACTTCATTTAAACTCATCACAACCATACAATTGCTCTGGAGATTTCATGGAATTTATCTCATTTTACTTCCAGGCACTTACTGATAAGTTTGAACCAGCAACGAGGCCTTTTGCTGCCTGATGCTCCAGACGATCAGGGACTTTGGGAAGGCAGGTCTGCCAGAGCACGAGGAAAAATGGTACTGGACCTGTTTAACCAGCAAACTAAGCTAGTGGGAGGGGTATCACAAATGCAGGAGAAACTGAAGGAAAAAAAACCTTGTTCCACAACATACATGGTTGTGGTACTTGCAGGTACCTACTTGTTGTAGGTATTTGATATCTCCACAGCAGGAAAAAAAAGCTCCTTCTCTTGAAACAAATTCTGACCCAAAATTTTTGCAGACTGCTTTCTAAACTCTCTAGTTCTTTCTTCAACTACATAAAGTGGCTTCAGACTGGAGCCAGTAAAGTTGCTCCTGATTTACAACGATGGAAACGGAGAATTGTAGCAGGACAGTTCACAGAAAGTTACCTGGCTGAACTTACAGGCAGATAGTCTTTCTCCATTACACTTTCACAGAAAACATGGAATTAAGAACAAAATGAATTTTTGAGCACAACCTAAGTCTATAAGGCAAGAGAAAGCAAGACAAAAGCAAGTGTTCAGCTTCAGCATTGACTGAGTCAATTCCCACAATGATCATCTCCAAAACTAAATGCAAAACTGACTGCCAGAGGACAGAGATCAACATATATTATAGATGTTTCCCTGCCCTGCTGCATTCTCCCTCTATCATTCCAACATTTTCTGATCCCTTGCAGTCATCATTGTCAGATCCTTAAGGTTTCCACAACTGCTAGTGAGCCTGAGGAAAAGAGGGTCTGCAGGACAAAGAGGCTGATTCTGGATTAGGATGATTCAAGTAGTACGTTATGGAGAAAAGAAAGCCACCAGTCTGACAGACAAAAGCTCCAGATCATAGCATCATTTAGGTTGGAAAAGACTTTAAGACCATCAAGACTAACCATTAACCTAACACTGTCAAATCAACCACTAAACCACGTCCCTCAGCACCACATCTATACATCTTTTAAATACCTCCAGGAATGGTCACTCAACCATTTCCCTGGGCAGCCTGTTCCAATATTTGATAACTCTTTCAGTGAAGAAGTTTTTCCTAACCTAAACCTCCCCAGCACAACTTGAGGCTGTTTCCTCTTGTCCTGTCACCTGTTGGGAGAAGAGGCTGACTCCCCTCTTGCTACAGCCTCCTTTCAGGCAGTTGTAGAGAGCAATAAGGTCTCCCCTCAGCCTCCTCTTCTCCAAGCTGAACACCCCCATCTCCCTCAGCTGTTACTCATCAAACTTGTTCTCCAGACACCTCATCAGCTCTGTTTCCCTTCTTTGGACCCGCTCCAGCACCTTAATGTCTGTCTTGTAGTAAGGGGCCCAAAACCGGACACAGTACTCAAGGTGGGAGTACTCACCAGTGCCGAGTACAGGTAGATGATCACTGCCCTAGTCCTGCTGGCCACAACAGACTCCTGTCTTGATATCACAATATAGTTGGCAGCGTTGGGGCAGAAGGACAATTGAGACCGAATATTCTTAAGCATTGACCTTTCTTGTACCTACTCTTGTAATCCAGGACAGCCTCCAAACCCACACCCCTTCTGCCGCCACTTCTAATACTAGTCCCTGGAAAACTGGATAAAGTTGTATTCTAAAAACTTCATGGGCCACATGGAAGATAAGTGTTTGAAATTCCCACTAAAGTGAAACAGATGTTGGAATGCAATGATGGAACTAAGAGTTGCATCACAGCACAGAACTTACTTTGGAGAATTATTAAAAAGTGTTTGGAAGACATAATATTTCTAGAATTATGCCAACTTATAATTAGATGAGCATTTAAACATTAATATAGAACAGAGCTGAAGGCTCAACTCTCATTTCTATTGAGAGTTTCTCCATTTCTCCAGAAAAATGGATGATGAGAGAAGATGTGTTTGTTTTCAGTGCCAGACATGCACATGGATCTGACACTGAAGAAAGTGTTTCACAATATTCCCCAGTGGCTGCAGGCACTGTCCAGAAACCAATCCTTTAAGAGCATTTAGTCATAACATTGTGACTTTGCAAATAAATCAAAGCAAATCGAAGTAGCCACAGGATTAGATAAAACATTGGATAATTTTGCTTAGGAGCACATTTACTAGTGCTTGGAAGAGGCTACTCCAATCTTACCACAATTTCTTTGACTTCCAATAGGATTGGAGTTCAGAAGAAGTGGCTGCTTTTTTTTTTTTTTCCTTTTTTTAAAAGTGATGCTGTAATTCAAATCCTGGTAACCTTGGAAACAGCCTTTCTCCTCAGATAAGTCTGTGTCAATTAAAGTAATTGGGACACTCCAGCTAATGGTGCCTAGATCTCAATATCCAGGCTTGTGCTGAAGCATTAGTCCTGGAGGACTCTCAGCTGAGAAACAGATCCTCTGAAGAAAGAAGAACCTTTTGAAGACAATCTCTTTTGGTAAGCATTTGTCAGAATGTTAGCTGGGAAGAGGTGAGCTTTAAAGAATTTCTTTGTATGTATACAGGATGCACAGGAACTATTTAGTAATGGTGAACTCAGGCTTAGAGCTTATTTGTTTGTATGTAAACAAAGCTCCCTAAGCAGAGAAACAGTATTTACTTAGCTTTAAGATCCTTCACTAAAAAACTTGACAGATTTACAAATTACCCTTCTTCTTCTCTTTACATCTATGTGTACATATACATACACACCCCTCCCCTCAAAACTACATATTCACTAAGAGACAATTTCTACACCTGTCAGATTCACTAACAAATTTACTAAGCATCTTAAACCCTAAAAATTGGAATAAAACTTACAGAATTACCACCTTGTAACACAGGTGGCTGGGGAAAAAGAAAAATAAATCAAGAAGCTGTTAAGAATTTCTTCCTCATCTAGAAGCAGCTCTAGATGTCTTCCTTTCTTGAAACTAGAAAGACTTATTTAAAAAAGGATTCTCTAACATATTTGAAAACCACATAGCCACCAATCAATCACTCGATTCAATGACATGCATCACCACCTTTCTGCAGATATATATGTACGCTCTCAGAAAAGGCTTTTGCTCAAGTATATCTTGAGACACACTCCCCCACACCTCAAAAGAAGGCATAAAAAAAAATTAAGTTCTTCCACAGTGTATGGCCACTGCAAGAATATTGGCATGTGGTGTTGCTAGTTAAAAGGTACAGACATTTTAAAGACGTGCTCCTTTTGGCAAATAAAATTATTGTATGGCAGAAAGGGATATTTATAGATGCTTTTGGTTATTATGCAAATCTAACATCTAACATCTGTCCTTTCCATCCCTATCAATATCAGGGAAACAGAGAAGGAATTAAGTGGTATTTGGGAAAAGCTCACTAAATAATGATGGTTTGAAACTATTATTATTGGGTATTTCAGTTGTCACACATAATACTGGCAAAAGGAATAAAATAAGAAAGTCCAAGCTTCAAGGAATCTTTTCCTATATTAAAGATCTACTTTAAGTCTTTTCTAAAGCTTAGATGATCCAGGCCTTCCAGGCTGAAAGACCAAAAATGACCAGAAAATAGGGTATTCAAACCTAGACTGAGGTGACTAAGTTATCCTTTGATACTGTTAACAATGGAAAAGAGGGAAGAAAAAAAAAAAAAGGCAGCCAAAAGAGTGTAGTAGCTGAGTCAGGACCGATACATACATTCACTGCCAGCAAAAGCATAAAAAGAACAGAAAAATCACAGTCCAGAATTGGCCGCCACAAGTGTTGTTTCAGTCCCTTTGGGATTTAAAGTTATATAAATAAGAAAACTGTAATGGAATATGGAATCACTCTATCAACAAGATTTAAAATGAGAAGCATACAAGTCTACAGTGTAACAGCTGCCAAACTGGACTTGGGACAGCTCAAGTCTAGAAGACTTTTTTTTTTTTATTTTAAAGACTACAGTAAGCAAAATCCTGAAATATTATGCCTATAAAACAGTTTGGAAATATGCTGTAATACTCCGTAAGACCAGCAAAGGTAATGTGAGTTTCAACTTGTTAGTGATTACAGTTTGAATATGGAAAACACTTTCCAGTCACTGAAAACCTAGACAGGAAGGTTTTCTGTAACAATTTATTCTTATAAAGTAAAAACCTGTGTATGTATTCTAGCTCTTAAGATGTAAATTAAGGGGCTAATTCTCCTTCCACCAAAGGAAGCCAAGTTTGACATTCACAGCAGCAGAATTATGCTATAAAGCTACAATTGCATATAAACAGCTATCTGACAATTGTGTGGCAGAATAAACAAATCCCCAAATTAATTCAAAGTAATTATTTATATAGACTTAAGTGAGATCAACATTGTGGATTTTTTTTTTTTGATGAAGATAAAAACGTCTTTTACTACATTCTTTTATGTTCATAGATGCTGAATATTGTGTCTTGCTTAAAGACATTTTGTATTTTAAGCTAAATATGTACATTTAATTTCATTCTAGACAAAGTGGTTTACTTAGTGTTTTACTTTACTGGTTTTACATTGAAAGAAAAAAACAGTTATATGCTCAGCAGGAGAGCTTTTAAGGCTGTACTACGTCCGTTCTGTTGACCATCTATAAGAAGAGGCCCACTACAGTGGATCATGCCAATCAGATCTTCCAGAAACATCAGCAGAATTAAATAGACAATAAAGGCTATTGAGGATTTTCCAAGAAAAACAAGTTCGTTTGTTTTTAGATCATTCACTGAAATAATTATCTTACAGAAAACACATGAGTTGAAATCAAATTCTGATGAAACATGGAAGGGGCATATGCTAGTGAAGAGCAGAGCTGCTCAGCAGCTCACGCAGATGGCTGCTGGGGATCCCTGGTCTGCAACAACCCAGAAAAGCCCATCTGGAGGGGTTACGGACCCAGAAACCACAGGATTTTCCTTCAGTCACAGAACTGGGATGTTCCTGGGAGACAGATGTCCCCTGCCTCTAGAAGCTGTGCTGGCCAGGGCCCCAGAGCAGCCAAGCTGCAGGGCTTGTGCAGAGCCAGGGACACATCATGCTGCAGGACCGAATGGCTCTTCGTTTTATTGATGAGTATAATGGAAGATGCAAAGACCATTTCGGGTTTATTCAGCACCTGCCAGAGCAGGTGTCTTCTAAAGTTATCCGTGTACCCTGCCCGAAGCAGAATAATGGAGAGTTTCAGGTCCAACACTTGAATTTTGGTGCTGTGTTGTGAATTAGAGCGAGATCAAAACAAAACAACCCTCTGATCTTGAAAACAATCACAGAAATATTGTTGCCTGGCCAGCCCTACGCCATAGCACATTTTCTCTTGTGCTATTTGAAAAGGCATCTGCAATCTCAGTCCTCGCTGTCTCTAATATTTGGTATTTTGTGCACTTCAAACCAAGTATGGGATGATGAAAACTCTTGAAACATGACGGTGCCAAAAGAAAATCTGCACCGCCATTAATTGCTACATGAGTACATCAGATCTGTCATGAACAGTGACATGCCAGGCATAACAAGCATCTCTGAAGTCAAACTCCCAGTTTCACTCTGCCACAGAATAAAGGACGCTGATGACAGATGGGCAGAGTTAAGCAAGCCATTCGGCCAAAATCCTAGATAGATGACTGTAGCTGCATTTCACTGCCAAGACCAGAACCTTAGTTTATATCAGAAACCACTAACTTTCTGGCTGGAGTCAGGAAAAAAAAAAATCTATAAAAAATTAATGTTATAAATAACAAGAATGAAATGAAATTTGCTCTCCTGGCTCCTATTCCTAGTTTTTTCCTCTGGCTCCACGACTATTCCCTCTGCCTACATATTCCCAGGTCCACGTAACTGCAGAACTGCCATTCCACATCACTTAATGCTGCTATCCACCTAAGTCAAAACTCCTCTTTTCCTTTTCTATCCACCTATTTTTTTTATAAACTAGCACGTACTTTATTGTGCCAGGCTGACTGGGCACCAGCTTGGAGTTACTGGACAGAAGGGTTCACTCATGCCTTCTCCCCAAAAGCAGAACAAATGAGAACAGAAGTTGTCTGTGAAGTCTAGCATCACTTCTACTAAAAGGTGATCATTTCTTATTTACTCCATGGTGACAGTACATCACATGCCAAAATTATACTGAAGCTTCAAAACATGTTTAGGGTGGATGAAATCAGGAGGGACCCTGCTGGACAAATCCATCATACACAACATGGGATTTTACCAATTTACTTCTGTTCTCACAAATTCTGCTGCGACAACTTGGTTCAGGTTCACACATCTTCACCTGAACTTAAATTGTTTCTCATTAAGAGTCCACAGTGACTTCAGTAGGAGCTGCAGCCATCTCTATTTTATATATGTATATGTCTCAAGATCTGCTTTATTGAGGTTAACCATGGATCAAGTTCTCTGCTGCATCACATCTCTCCCTAGAAGTCAGCAGGGCTGAAAAGAGCACAAGTCAGGGCAATTTTAGCCCAAGTCCCTTCAAGTATTTGCAGCATTCAATTTTTTCCTACCTGTGAATTATAACAGGAAGCTGCAGAGTACTGCCATTTATATAAACTTATGTTTTAAGCTTATTAAGAATAGATTTAAGATGAAGACAATGTTTTACTTCAGTGTGAGAAAGAATGAGATCATTACAAGTACTCTACAGTTAAACAACATGGCAAGAAAGTTCTTGAATGTTTTTTGTTATTGGCAGCTTGTGTAGACTTACTTTGCTAGTCCTTACCATCTGGTCAAAATGAAAGCAATCAATAATGCATTTCTAGTAAAAGAGAAATGTAAACATAGAATACCATATTGTTGTGTGCATTAAATCAATAGAGCTCCTCAGTTTTAATGTTAGTTGTTGCAATGCCTTAAGGAGACTTTTGAAAGCACTGTTTTTTCAAACCCCAGAATCTTACTTCCTCATTGTGAACACAATAAGGTTCTAATGAGTGTTCCTCCACACAGATAAAATTCTTTATAAAAAGGAGTATATGTAAGATTCAGAAAGGCTTAGCAATTACTTACAAAACCCAAAACATGTTTGTAACATTTAATTCATAGATGGGTAAGATGAGGGAAAGTCTAGGCTCCGTGGGATGTGTTGGGGTGCCCTGATGTACAGACAGGACAGTTGAGAGCCTGGCTCCAGCAGCCACCATCCTCAAACAGCTTTGAGAGCTCAGCTGAAGGCCTATGCAATTTCTCACTCTGTTCCTTTTTCAATCTCCAAGAAAAGTCTTTTCACTCCGTACTTGTAAAACTATCATACATCATATTTGGTGCTATTTCTAGTGGTAGTAAGAGGTAGGGTCGGTGTCAGCCACTCTGGAGTGTCTGCTGGCCTGGGCATTGCTGTTATCCCCAGGAGGTGGCCAGAAAGTACAACTATGCCCTTTGAGAAAAGGGAGTAATCTGAAAAATATGGCATGTTTTACATGTTAAAACCTTCATATTTATCCAAACCAAAAATAGACCGTTCAGCTGAAACCAGGATAAAAAAAACCAAACCTTTGAGGAAGACCAGTTTATATTTTGACTTTTAAAATCAGTTTTATACAAAGTGAAGAAGAGAGGATTAGGCCGATTCAGGATACTGAAGAGGAACAAAGACACGCATGACTAAAATGAACAAAAAAGGCTTATTGTGCTCATCTAGCAACATCAGACAGTAATAAGACAGGAAAAGGAAGAAATACTAATCTACCTTCTTCACATTTATAGGTTCAGAATGTTTTTGGTGATTTCCATCAGTGGGTTTATTGTGAGGGATGTTTGATTTTTATCGTTAGTTACGAATTTGCTTTTAATTTTAAAAAACCCCAACTTCTCCTAATGAAGGGATGTGAATACCCCACACTAGTCCCAGCCATTAAAACCTCTAAATCAGAGGGCAACTGAGCCAGGAAAAAACAGTAAAAAGCCCTTAAAACTTAAAGAAGTGCCTCAGACTCACCCCTAGTAGCTAATCCAAGAGAGACATTACCCATTCAGTTACTTACACACAACCATAAGCCTCTCTATAACTACCCACATGTGCAGAAGTAGGAGAAATGGGAAAAAGTAATAACTTTTGAGGAAAATCCTTGTCCTATTAGGCACTAACTCTGTATTTATCTACACATATGAAGACATTTTTTTCCACACACCTAGACTTTCCATAAATTGCTGGTAGGCTGTCTAGCTGAACACCCAAGCATTCACTCTACACTTGGAATCCATTTTCAGAAGAGCTAGAAGAACGAATCACGATACTATTAAGATGATGCACCATCACCCTGTGGAAAACACAGGAGCTAAACCAAAAATGCCCCACCATCCTAGTGATCATCCTTGCCCTTCAGCTGGGGATTTTCACGATAAAGTGTGCTTGCTCACAGAAAAGTGCTGTCAACTTTCCCTTCCCACACTGTACTGGGACTGTGGCTTCACTGCCATCACCTGACATCGGTCTGATGTTCAACTGAGTCAGGTCAATATGTGCATATGGGACATTTGATCACCAAGACCTATTTTTGCAATCTAAAAAGCTGGCTGCAGATTGCAACAATCAGGAAAAAAACCCCACCACATACTGGTTTTGATCCAATTTTCATACATATAATTTGTTGAAAGGTTAAGTGCTCGTTTTCTCCAGAAAAAGAAACCCGATCCAGATTTTAAACATGGTTAAATACCTGCCACACAAAACCTTCCAACAGAAGGTATGAGAGGCCAAATGCAATGTAAACGGCTTCTGCCAGGCTCTGCAAAAGCAGAGATGGGGCACGTTCTCATTCAGAAAAATCACTTCTGCAGTTCTGTCAGTGGGTACACTCAAAAGCCATTGCTCCTTAACACGGGCTATTGATTCTTTCAGGCCTACAGACCTGTAGTAAGGTGTACACAGTTCTCAGCTTCTCTGAAGAAGTACATATGTATCGATCCCAAAGAGCTGAGAGACAGGAATGCAAGAATAGGACAACCTTTTATAGTGGAGGGAAAGACTCATGGAGCAAGAGGCCAGGAGATACCATGCCATTGAGCATTTGTAGTTTGAGTTGCTGGCATAGCAACTTGGGAAGGAGACTGAGTGCTTCATACACGTTCTCCAGAATTTCTGTAGCAATTTTAATCATCCTCCAGTGCAATAAAAAGCAATTCAGAAGACATATGTTCCACAGGAGATTGCAACACACCCTGGCCTGTGTCCTGGGGACCATCAAATAAAGCCAGCTACCCACTGAGCCTCATAACTTATGCTAACATCTTGCAAGATTAAACACAGAAGAAAAGTGAGGGAAGACATTTCAGTGGATGAAAGTCAATCCTGAAATGCACTGGCAGCAAAAGGACTTCAGAAAGGTGCTGGGTTCTTTCCAGACAGCACTGAAAGAAGGAAGGCCATTCTGTCCCTCTGCTGGGATGCCACACAACATCACCGGACCAACCTCCAGTCACTGTATTCTCATAAAACGAGGCTACATTTATTTTCTTTTCCCCAAGAAGGTGTACTATGTAAGACACGTGAGCCACATTGATGTGTTTTCTGGACAAAGGTGATAACCCATCCTTTGTCCTCGTGCCTCAGCGCACCAAAGCTGTGTAAGTCATCAACTAATTTAGCCCACGGTGGATTCCTGTCATTATGACGAGACCAGCACATTTGTCAAGAGAGTACACTACGTAGGCAAGAGTTCTTCACCATTACTAGTTAAAAATCTAACAGGTTTCCTGTTAGTGCTGCATAACGTTAATAATGACCACACGGAAAACCTTTGAAATGATGACAGAAATATGGGCCTCCCAACAGAGTAAAAAAAAAAAATATGACTGTTTAAAAGTACCAAGTCAGGAAATTTGATACTGGAAGGGAACAAGCCCAATAAAATAAATCAGTCGATAGTTACTAAATACCCGTGCCAGGATAAAGGGCAAATGAAACTCAAAGCATTATATTCAATGAACTGCACAGACAGAACGAACTGCATTGCAGGTTCAGCCAGAGGTGTTTGTGCCAGGTGACTGCACTGTAACCTTCACTGTGATGGACCACACTTCAAGCACGTTCAACTAGTGAATCCCAGAGCACAAGACTACCCTGACAGTATATTTTCATCTGGTTATAAGTTTGAATGTGCTGTTCCTCTACACACTTTCCACTTGATACTTCGACAAGTCTGTTGAAGAGAAAAGGAAAGACTGGCATTGAATTTGTGCTTTTGAAAGATCGTGTCAATGAACATTCACGAAGAGGGCATGAGAACAACTTGTCAATTAAAAGGAAAACTTGCACTGACAGAATAGCCTTGTTTTGAGAGCTTCTGGTTAACCAAGACCATGGTAGAGCACATTTAACCTCATACAGTTCTGCTCCTGTGAGTTCTCCCCCACTACAACTTGTGCATCTTGCTTTTCTAAACATTTAAGTACTGCTGAAACTTCACATATATGAGAAACTGAATCTTTTGGGGTAGTCCTAGCTTTTTTCTTTAGACAGTCTTCTTCATTTATTTTAAAACTAAAGCACATGGAAATAATAAATTCTGTGACACTGTAACTAAACTCCACAAAGTGCTGGAGTTCACTAACCACCCAGCTAGGCTTTTACAACAAAAGCATACATGTAGCATACCGTAAATCAGACATAACTTTTTTTTAATAAAGACAGCATGCTTATATTACAAATACTTATTTTAGAATACACAGGAATTTTGAGAAAAATGGGAGGAGAGTCAAGTACTGATCAAGCCCCAGTTTGAACTGTTCTGAATGGATAATTAAATTTTTTTCTGAAATTTTAGTGAGTTATGTTACCCTTCACACACTTTCCTTAATTGCTGGTTAGCTTTATTTTTCACCTTCAAAAATCTGTCCATGTACCATAATAGGATTGATAGCATTTTGGTTGTTGGTGAATTGTTTTATTTGCCATCTCATTTTCTTAGAGAATTAGATGAAATTGAAAGAAAGCGTTTTCAGAGAAATTGAATTAGTTGCACAACCCCCAAATCCAAAAGTATCCTAAAGTATGCAGTAGTACATCAACTCTAAAACTCTCAGCTTTATTATGCACTTGTCAGAATAAATGATAATGCCAAGTGGCTGGCAGGATAATGAACAACTGCCATGAGAAATGGATCGTCACACAAAGCTATCTGAAACACAAAGATGATGACAAGAGCAACACTTGGAGCTACACCTACAGTTTCTCCATTTTCCCCTCACCCCCATGTGTTGTGCAATTTTCTTCCATCTTAAATTTACTTGGCTGGAACAGAAGTAGAACATGAAACAAGTTGTGGTTAAGTTCTCTAGAGTTGCGAAGTACAACTCCACTGCAATCACTGGATAACTCTACAGTTGTGCCACAGATGAATTTGCTGCCCGTACAAGGAATTCAGCAAGCATTGGTAATATATTCACTTACTTCACAGTTACTAAATCCATCCTCTGATAAACATCTATCTTACCTACTCTGTTAGGACATTGTCCTTCCTGTTGCTTCACACACTGTATAAAACTAAAGGAAGATTATTACAAGTGGAGATTGTTGCTTTACTATGCTAAGGTCAAAAATAATTCTAAATTCAGTTCCTAAATACATTCATATAGTACCACCTTCAAGTCCATGAAAGCAGACTTTAACCACAAAGCAGAGAAATCAGGGAAGATATGATTTAACTGAATTCTAAACTTCTTTGCTCAAAGATCCAGAAGGGATACAGTGCAAACTCCAGCTTGGAAAAACTTCACTACATAAACAGTCCTTATTTATACCAGTACCACAAGCAGACAAAACTACTCAGTTAAGCATTACGCATACTTTCAAGACTCTGTTCCACAAAGTACAAAGATCCAAAATAAGAAAAATATTCAGGACGTTCAATATCATATTGAGTTTGACTTTTTTCTCCACTCCAAGTAAGTTACACTTACAGTTTCTACACTATTTACAAGATAAATAGAATACTAGGATCTAGAGGTCATAGGAAGAGTTGCTGGAGTGAGTGAGGAGAAAAAGAAAAAAGCCACACTTGTACCCAAGTATATTTGAGGTTGGGGCAAGGATGTAGAAAGAAGAGTTGAATGAATAAGTGAAAGCCTAGCCCAGAAAATCTCACCCCCCATGCCCCTCAGTTGGTCTTTACGTTATATATCAACAAGATTTCTCATTCACATGTGAAGTAAAAGATGCAAGACATCCATCTAACGGATCAGCGTTACCTCCCCTAACTCCTGTCACCTTTTCTGAGCACCAGAACACTATGAGATTACGGTGAGAGAAAACAGATTCAGGTCAGTAACCCTGAGCACAAAAGCTATACTTGCAGTATGGGTAAAAAAAGAAAAGCAATTGCCCGTGAATTCTTGGTGAACCAAAAGCAATTAGATTGCACAAAAAGAAGGAAATGGTTAGAAATAAGTTTTCTTTAAAAGGATAGCACAAACACCACGTCCCTCACTTCAATACCCTACAAGTGATACACCCCATCAGGATCTCTCAAACATCTTAAAAAAAAGAGTAGCTATTTTTTTTCCAGGTGGCCACAAAATAAGTTTGGCCTTTTAAACTGTGGTTGTACTTAAAGGAGGTTATTAGAAAGAAGCAGAAAACAAGTTTGAAATAACTGGATCTAAAGTTTAAGTCACAACTTTAGGCTTAAAAAGTAGCAAGGACAAGAGAACAAGGAAGAGCAGCAGGAAGAATGATCACAACATGGAACAGAAGTGAAAGAATTTCAAAGAATCACAGGGCTGGCACCTCCAGAGACCATTTCATCTGTAGCCACCACTTCCTCAGGAGAGGTGACAAAGCAGAAATGACAGATACCAGCCCAGACAAATCAAAGCTGCACTGTCTTTAAGCACCGTGATTCAGTGCTTCATTATAAGTGGGGGAGAAAAATGGAGGACACCTAAGAACAGGCTAAAGAATTGCCACGTGAGGCTCAGCTTTGAAACACACGTCTGGGATTTGACTGACTTCCATAAGTTTTGATGTGCCCAACAAAACCTATCTTAAACAGGGCCTGTTTTCAGAGAACAGCAAGTCTCAGGGCAGAGAAACAAAAAAGGATTCTCAGTATTCCAAATCATTACTAACCTCAAGGTTGAGGAGAGCATCGGAAGTCATTTTAGGAAGCAACTGTGACCAGTGATGCTGGAAAATGACAGCAGGGAATGCCTGAACTGAGTAGAGCTGAAAACTGGCTCCACAGCTCAAGACTAATTGTTGGGATTTGTACGGTACAGCTGCAATCATTTTAGAGATGCTAGAAAGCCTTTCTGAGCAGGAGAAATTTAAGCAAGAGCAGTCAAACTTGTTTCGCCTGATTAACATTTGGCATTCATCCAAAATAAATTCCTTACATTATTTTTTTTTCCCTACATTTAGCTTCTAGACCGATTGTTACCCTCAAGTAATACTAACCTTAAGCGTATAATCACAACTTTCAGAGATTAATAAAAAGAAATGCCCATATTACCATTGAAACACTAGAATATTGCTGGGAGTAAGATAACTTCCCAGTGATACAACAGCACCAGAAAGGAATTCTTTGAGACAGCTGCCTGGGCAAATCCTTGTGTCACAGATGACACCACAAGGTCTGTGTATGTACACAAAATAGTGCAGATTGGCTTTATAACGTGTTCTCCTGAAGACACACTGGCATGCAAGTAATCTAGTCACACAGAGGAGGCAGATTTGCCTTCTTGGAGAAAGGAATCACAGCAGCAGACAGTTTATTGGGTGTACAAGGCATGTCATACTGAATGGCATCAATACAGCCATGTTTGAAACTAGGCATACAATCTGTATCAAACTCCAAATGGCCACATCATTTAGACTTAGCTTTTGTTCCAATGTGACTTGGAAAATATTTATATGAATTTATATGAATTATATGGAAGGGACCTTTAACATTATGTAGTCCAACTGTCAACCTAACTCTGATAAAAACCATCACTAAGCCCTATTAGATGTCTCTAAGCACTACATCAATCCAACTTTTAAATACCTCCAGGGATGGTGCCCCAACCACTTCCCTGGGCAGCCCATTCCAAAGCTTAACAACCCTTTCAGTGTAAAAATTTCCTAATATCCAATCTGAACCTCCCCTGGCACAACTTGAGGCTGTTTCCTCTTCTCCTATTGCCTGTGGGCAATTGCCTATGGACTTGAGAGAAGAGACCGACCCCCACCTAGAAGAAATACAACAAAATGCAGGACAGTATCATTTCCTTTCTCACTTGTTTAGACACACGTTAATCACAGAACCAATGCTTCTCCCAGAGTGCTCCACACTACAGAAGTCATTCATAATACAAAACACACACAAGTGGCCGTTCAATATGTTTGGTGATTAGATACTCTAGGACTTTTATTTGTGAGTAGTCTCATATTTTTGGGGTGGAAACATAAAATACCGCCTGCCTGACATATCTGAGCAAGAGCCAGCTACACAAAAAACAAACCTCATACTGCAACTTCCCTGGGGAAATCTTTGTTCATTTTAATACTTGTTCAGTCAGCTGTCTCCGTGAATGACAAGGTTTTATCTCTAATGTGAATGGCTTCGAAGGCTACTTGCATTATCCATTCTTCAGCAGCTGCTGCTGAAACCACAGGGTTGCAAACTTATAATTAAATCCAGCTGCCACTACTGCGAGTTCAGTTATATCGAAGTGAGCAATAACGCCTCATGGTTGCTGGCAAGATTCTGTCTCCAATTCTAGACAATGTAATTAACTCTTTTGCCCCTTTTAGATGAAATAAACATCAGCACTGAAGAATGCTGTTAAATGACTGTAAAATAGTATTTATATGAAAGAATTCTGTTGCACTCATTATACCTGGGAAAACAAAGTTCCAGGTTGAAGATGGCTGACAACAAATAGCTGTTTCCTTAAAGCACTGAGAAAACACCCAAGGAGAAACAAAGCACAGGATGGAAGGAATTTCATATGGAAAGGAGGTAGGACAGGACACACATTAGCAGGTCTACTCTTCATCCTTAAAACACAGCCTCCAGAATGAAGCAAATATCAAGATCCAGCTTGAGAGAACTGCAGGCAGGGGCTAGAAAGGAACCACAGATCTTCCTTTGATGCTAAGACCATTTCTCATAGGCCATTGTCCATGTCTTAAATCAGACTTGGAGATACATTCCTGACTGTATGAGCTAGTCAGCTGTTCCTGAAGAATAGCTGCATACGCACACTTCTAGAGGTATAATTTTTTTTTTTTTTTTTACAGTCAAAACATTTTCATATTCATGTCTCAAAGTGTTTAGGTCAGCAAAAATAATTAGCTACTCCAAATTTACTTTCTCAGTCATAATCCTTGAAGCACTGCTCAAGAAGGTTCAATCTCCCCCATTTCATGAGAAATGTTGCAATGACAACACCTCAAAAATATTTCATGGGCGTAAAAGGAATCAGCAATGACATGCTAGACTAATTGCACTGAAGCAGAAAGTAACAGTCAACTGAGATTTGTTTGCAAAGAGTTCTCTTTTAATCTGTACTTCTTTGGAAGCACGTGACAGCCCAATCGCTTCTGAGAATGGGTGAGAAAGGACAACAGGGAACAGAAGTACCTGCCCTCTGACTCCAAGAGCAAGAAGGTTAAAGAAAGGGGAAAGGTATCTGTTGAGAAAACGAGATGCATAGCAACCATCCAAAATTCACTCTGCAAATCTCCCAAAATACTCATAGAATTGTTTAAGTTGGAAGGGACCTTTAAGATAACCAAGTCCAACCATCAACCTAACTGGTTTAAAAAAAAAAAGAAAAAAAAAAAAAAACCAGCCCATCACTAAACCATGTCACTAAGCACTAAATATACCAATAAAGATTTTTTAAAAAAAAGACCTGCTGGATATTCTGTGAAATCAGGTAAAGCCCTAGGTCAGCTAGAAGCTTTTAGAATATAGGTGTTTCATACAGAGATATGCAAAAACTGCATGAACTGGGTGTTGTCAAAAATCTAGTCACAGTACCATGGGCTATTTAAATTCTTCTTTATTACCCGATTAAAATCTAGTTTAGATACCTCTGCACTGAGGCGGTCAGGCTGGATACCCAAATAAATTTGCTCACAGTCACATGGAGACCAGCAGGAGTCATGAAATAGAATCCAGATGTTTCTAGAGACTCGAGGTCTGCTCGCTTACCTTTTGATGATGGGGGGGGGGGGAAGGTAGCTGCAAGCATCTCTGCTCAGTGCTCATCTTTATTATGGTTTGCTACCACATTTCCTGAACCAACATCAAATAAATGCTAGCAGCTAGAAAGCAAGTTTTTCTTCCCTTAGTTTTTTTTTTTTTTTTTACTTTTTGCAGGAAGTACAAAGTAAACAGCCTTTTGTACCAAAGACAATAAGGGCGAATTTGCTCTCGAGTGGTTATTCTTAGGTTCATTTACTTTTGACATATTTGTTTTGCTGTTTCACTGCTGCCGTCTGTCTACCTGTCTCTTTGTACTAAAGGCTGCAAAGCCCAGGCACTCAAGAGCCTTTCAGCAAAACGGGCTGATTATTATACCCTGTCATAGCATGGTGAGAGTCAGTCATGATTTTTCAATCAATGATTTACCATTCCCATTTTAAAATGCCAAAGCTTTTATTCCTCCTACCTTTCTAGTGGCTACTTAATAAAAAAAAATAGCCAAACCAAAAACCTTTATCTGTAGAGGTTCATACCTTACCGATGCGGGAAGGTGTTCCTGTAGACAGCATTGACAAGGACTAGGTGTGTGTTAAGAGGGAAGGGCAAAGAAGGAAGAATGAGAAGGTTGGAAGAAGCTTTCAGGTTTTTGAATCCTTCATAGGATCTTGCTTGCAACTGGAATTAATCTCTGAATCAAGTGTTATCCATCATGAGAATAGATAATGTCATTTTATCTTAACCACAACATTTTTTTCTTGAGAAATTTATAGATAGCTTGGACTTTCTGCAGCATTTTGTGCACTACATTTGTCTCTTGCAACTCTCTGCACAGAAGAGCCTTCAACTCATCTTTCTCATGGGTTTCTAAACAGCTCCAGCCCAGTGACATTTTATATTTGGATCCAACATTACATCTGTATTAATTTGGGACTATATAGGCCTATAATTTATTCTTCAAATCACGATCTGTTTTAAGTGTCAGGACACCTATCAGTTGCCATCACAGTGCAGAATACAGGACAGAGATTAGAGAAAGGTAAAGTGCCATGAGACCAAACCCAGAAGGCATTATTCAATGACAGCAGATTACTCTTTTGATGGCCGCAGATGGGAACAAAGGACCACGTGGCAGTCACT
>BJBW01005264.1:11999-32810 GCA_004320125.1 Scolopax mira | reverse complement strand
GAACAATTAACCCTTTCCCCACCAGACCCAGCACAACCTAGATGTAGGGGTTGACACCGTACATTAGAAACAGGTTTTTCTTCTTTTTAAATATTAAAAATAGTATATTTGGGGTTTGCTTTTAAAACATTTAAAAGTCTAACGTGAAATTTGCATGCTGCCTCAAGGCTGAGGGAAGGTGTAAAAAAATAAAAACAAAAAATAAAAGTCAACCAGCACATAATTGTTTTTCAGATTTTCAAGGCAATTAGATCACTGACGTGCTGAAGGTCTCCAACTACGTAAGGAGACCAGAATCTGCTAAAAGCTTATATCAGAAGACTTCACCATGCCTAAAATTTCATTAAGGTTGATAAACTAATTATGGACTGAAATAGCAAGGCACTGGTATTTTTCCCTTTTTCCTCCAAGAAAGACAGGATGAGATCGATTGGTTCTAAGCTGTGTAGGACATTAAAAAACCAACAACAATCAATTCAGTTTACTAACTGTAAATAACTGCTCTGATTAGTAAACTAATTCCAAACATCTAAGTCTGTGGCATTCTTTCTCTTGCAAATACTTTTGATTAACCACATAAAATTACCTGAAGGATTTTGTTTACATAAAATCCTTTATAAATTGAACTTTTTTGTTGAACAAATTCAATTTCCTTTATAAACTGAATAAATTTGCCTCTGAAAAAGCATGAATTAAAATCATGCAGTTCAACAAAAAAAGCTAAACAGAAATCATTCCCCATTTCCAAAAACAAGAAACAGGAATGAATCCTAAAGTACTTTTCTTACATAAATTGTACATATCTAGTGCTACTTCCCAGTTACTAAAAACGATCAAGTGTCAGGCTCTTATGACAGTCCAAGGGAAGAGCTGGCTTCATGCCCACACTTCTCTATTGTTCCTGTGAACTCTCAAGGTACTTTGACAGAGTTGAACATCCCCCACCCCACTATTTCAGTTGATTCCTCCCTTAATATTCTTCCAAACCACACAAATGCTATCTTGAATTGCACAAGGCATGTTTTTGAATGGCTATGAGATCTGAAGTGGGTTTTGAAGTGCAGTACTTCCGTCATTCAGACCGTCTTCTCTACTTTTTGATCTGAAGAGCATTATCTTAGTTTCCTCTGTGCTTACAGACTCTCTGGACTTCAGTGCCACGAAGGAAGCTTTAAGTGATACTGAGTTTTTTTATTTTTTCTGGAAGGGCCAAAATTGTATTTGTAGATCAAATCCCCCACAGTCCCCACCCAAGGCAGAAACAGGCAGTGCTGTGACAGGAGCTTCCAAGGTCACCAGGAAGCAGATGGCATGAGAAGAATCAGAATGAAGGCAGCAGTGACAGCAGGATACCAGTTGAGCCCTGACAACTCCAGGCAGCCAGAGGCTGATGATACACGAGGATTAAACTGAGAAACACAAAGGCTGTATTTGGTGCAAACTTGGTGTTCTAGTGCCAATATCAAGGAAGGTAAAGAGATGCTGCCTCAGAGGACTAACACAGTAACACCAGTAGTATCTTCATATGAAATGAGACACTGATTTTTAGTTAGTGAGAGGGGAAATTTGAAAAGGTCATCCTTATTTTAGGCTGAACAGAATTCTATATCTCATTTGCTGTTGGCTTTCTTGCTTACAGGACCACTCTACATGAACTGTACATACAACTTGCTACATCAGCCTGACACATCTAGCAGTTTCAGCAAGGACAAAGTTGTCCGGCCCACTGAAGTGGGACTTCCCATCCAAAGCCATCTAAAATAAGTTAAATAAGGGGGATTTTTCAAGTGCGCGTTACGCAGTAGAACACTTAACACTGAATAAAAAAACATCACCTGAAACAGCCTTTGAAACTGTCCTAAAGGAACTGTGAAACCTTCAGTGTTGGAAAGGATTACAACAGAGATAAATACTCACTGGAATCTTGAATCACTTCATCTAGATCAAGGGCTCCTGCGTTTATATTAAGGCTGTTTAAAACCTCAACTGCCTGCTATTTCACTGAATTAAAACAATTTGCTTTAGAACTGGCTGAGACTTCAGCAGCGACTACTTCCTTTCCACAACATCCAGCATTAGTCACCATCCACAACCAACCTGCCACACAAGAAATAAAGACAGTAAAGCACCGTCACATGAAACGGCCTCTTGCTGCTCATCTCTCCTGTGTGGTTCACATGTGACAAACAGAGAGAAAGTGCCACGGTCTAGTCAACTTCTGATGAGATAAAACACATCAAAGCACCTTGTTAGCTCTGTTTGTCGTTTAAAAAACACACTCACCTTTTCAAACTTCACTACTCCAAAGGGGTTTTGGATACTTTAGTACAACAGCACTGTTATTGCTTTGACAAGTGCTAAAAAAGATGCTCGTTACCACAGCCCCCAATGCAGGCACAAGCGACTGCACAGCTTTGAAGTGCTTCAGCACATACCAAGCCAACAGGGTGCTCTCAGGCTGTCATGAGCTCACACGACACCCGTGCTCCTTTACTGCCATATAAAGGACCTAAAAGCATCTACGTCTTCATATTTGCTGTCAGCCAGCATTTCTTAATCAGGAGAACAGATGGATCGTTTTTCCTGAGAGTTGAAAAGGAACAGAGGAAGAACAGAAGGGCAGGTCCCATTTGGAGTAGAGGATAATCACAAGGTTTCTTTCTACCAAAGGACAGGATCCTTTATCCTCAGCAGCCTAATCAGTCATCTCTGTTTCCCTCGCCATGACTGGCTGGCTACCATTTCACTAGTCAGACCAAGCTATTTGGAGCAGGGGAGTTCTAGCATCAGCTAGTTCCACTGTGAAACAAAGATCCATGAAAACTAAAGACATCACTCTGGATAACAGATCCATAGGAATTTTAAGCTTACCATTTGCTATTTTAAGGGACCCACAAAGAGTGAAAGTTTGTATCACTGTTTCATGGATACCTCTTGCCCTGTAAGGCTTGTCTCTTCAGTCTCTAAGTCTCTAAGAAGAAGAAAATACGGATTTGTACAAGAGAGCAGACTGTCAAGCAGGACATGAATCAGAAGTTTACCAAAAAACTCTTTGCAGGAATAAATATTTCCCACAGGAAAATGGAAGAAAATTCTCACAGTGAGTGAGAGAGTATTTTACTTGCAAGAAGATCCAACAGAATTCATGCCGGTTTAATCAATGCCTGTTTAAAAAAAAAAAAAAAAAAAACAAAAAAAACCCACACGCACCCCAAAAGCAACCCACCTTTGTTTTAAGCAGTTTTGTAGCGTAAATTCTGATCTACCTGGACTAGGAGGTGCTGACATTTTATTTTTTTTACTAGAATCTTTATATAGTTCATTATCTTAATAGTGTGTGACCAGAGTTAGGGCAGAGATTGACAGCTAGTCAATGAACTGATGAATATCTATCTCATAAGCATTTCATTTTAGCTACCCATGCAATGTGCATTTTGCCTTTATATACACATTCCAATGCTATTATCTTAAGCTTAATTACTTAGGTCTCAAAGCACTTTACAAAGGAATTGAGCTATCATTATCAGCATTTCACATACAAAGAAACTGAGGCATAGTGGTATAATTTGGTAGACGTTATTGAACTAATATCCAAGGTCACTGGCAGGTAAAAAAACAAGGCTCTTATCTCAAATATCAGGCGAGCACTGCATTCAGCAGACCACACTGCCTCTCAAGATGTGGTAAGTGCTTCCCAAGCACACAGTCTTTAGTGATCTACATCACACAGTGTAAAAGAATTTGAAAATCCTCCTGCATTACAGCAAACACTACAGTGTAAAATTTAAATATGTTGACACTCGATCTGTTTAACACTGGAATATTGTGTTCAGATTCTTTCAAAGGATTAAGCCAAAATGACAAACACTATGTCACCATAAGGTAACTGTCTTGACAAGTTTACCCTGGCCATTCCTCACTTATTTTTAAAAGTCTTCTGATAACACCCATGGTCTCAGAAATGCTCAGTTGTAGTTATTCTTTCCTAATTATGGTAGCCTCTTGCAAAGCCTTTGTAATGCTGGAATTTTGTTTCAGTCATGAAATTATAAAGCCTTTTCAGCTCTCACTCTTGCTTTTGTTTTAAGTTTTAAAGCCAGCAGGAGGCACTTGGTAAAGCTAGCAGTAACTTGAGTTTGGTGACAACACGTTTAAGAGTCAAAACAAACCCCTCATTTCGCATTGAGCAATTTTATGCACACAAGGAATAAACAAAGTTACCCCTGTTTGTAGAATTTGGAATGCTTTCACTACCTGCATGTCCAAGTACAAGTCCCAGGGCTGAATTAAACAAACTAAATGAAATTAATTTACTTCTGTGTCCAGCTCAGGTGGCTGGCAGGCCTTGAACAAGATTACCTGGACATCTAGTGAATAACAATGAAACCAGCACCGCAGCAGATTTTATTCTTGGCACTGGGTTTTACCATTTCTCTTTTGTTACAAATCTTTCTTCCCTCCCTTTCACTGGGGCTCAAGAGAAATGGAAATCTCGAGTTCCAAAAAAGTTAAAATATAGAAAGAAATACAGCTTGCAAGTTTACATTGTAATTGATATAAGTCTATTATTACAAGACAAATTGCAGCAGACAACAAAAGAGACAGCTCAATCTGTTACAGAATCCTTGTAATGGCTATATGAAGAGCTCGACCATTTCACTCATAAATCTTTCTTCTAAGTTTTTATTGCTTCTTGTGTGGGTAAAATAATAAAGCTATGGAGTGAAGTGTATGAGATACAGCAAGGCATTTCTAGTCACAATTATATAAAGTTTGTTACAGGAATCATAAACCTTTTGGCGTCTAATCAGAAATAGCATTGTGTTACAGGCTGCTAAGACACCACATCATATCTTTAAAAAGTCATTCGTTGCAATCATGCCAATTGTGAACAATCATCTGTGCTACAGACTGCTATGATGCACTGGGCTGTCTCAAGTCATCCCTGACGATCTGTCACAAACTTTCTGCAGGACAGGCCAGCACAAAGCACAGAGCAACTTGATTTTCAGGAGGCCGACCTACTGACTAAGTCAATGGCAAATAAAAATCTCAGCAAAAAGGAAAAGCCAAATTAGAAAATTCTCAGGATGTACATCCCCATTTATTTCTTAGAGTAATTGATTTTAATAACATTTTTATAATAATTTGTTGATTATCTGTAGATTGTAGCACTCAGCGGGTATATCATGGGAACCACTGCACAAGTGAAACTTCAGAATTAGCTGTCAGTGCTGAGCGATATGAACAGAAAAAGGATAAGCAAAGAGGCTGGAGAGGGGGAAATATAAGTGCAACAATTTTTGCTCAAAATGAGTGCAAGTACAGTTATGAAATGCCCATGGTTCCTCCTGTCAGGAGATTGACAGGAGGCCACAACATCAAAAGTGACAGGAACCAAGATTACAACCAAGGATGCTCAACAGGCAGCTTTCTGCCAGTACTTCGTGATCCCACACCCAGTTAGATCTTCCCTTCCCCTGCAAAGCCCCTGAGAGGGCACCTGAACGCTCCTGCCAATGGAGGGATGCAGTCTAGAGGTACAAGGCAGCATTCCTCCGTACCAAAGACGGTCCCCTTTGGCAACTTCACATAGAGTATAATCTTTTCCACTGATATTTTGTAGCATGTGTTCCAAAAACATATACTGTGCTTTTCCTGGCACTCGTCTGTTCCACCAAACCCCAAAGCAAAAGCTGTTGGTAGGTGAGATTCCTTTTCCTTTGGGTGAAGTGTTGGAAGGAAAACAGTTTCTTTTACGGTAAGATTGCACAGGTAAGTGAGGAGAAGGGGACAGACTACACTTAATGATCATTTAAAACCACAATATGTTACTGTTAAGTAATGCAATCACATTAAATTCAAGCTACTTTAAAAAAAAAAAAAGCAATATTTCAACATCAGCCAGAAAAACAGAGGCTGCAGTGCTAGTTCCACAGTGTATTTTCTGTAGTTTGGCTTGCAACAAATATGATACAAACCTCCCAAGCATCTGATGGGAGACACCTGCAATGGTTAAGAGGCCTTAGACTCTAAATTACCTTGCTTTTGTTAGGCAGGTGAATTGTCCATAACGTTCTTTCTGAAAGGAGGTTTTTCCCCCTTCAGAATTTAATTTATAAACTCGTTCCTGCCAGGCTGCGATAGCAGCTACTGTATAAACCTGAAAATGATGACTACTGAAATTCCATTCAAACCTTAGGAATCAATTGAAAGCAGGCAAACCGCCAAGATAAAGTTCCACCCAACTGCAAAGAGCCAGAACTGCAGGACCCCTCCCATTGTTTCTACAGTGTCTGCAGTCACCAACCTGTGAAATAGAGACCGCACAATCTCATTTCGGTTAGAAAAACCTGCCCTGTGCTATCCTCGTGCTGCACCCACATAATCTGCCTGTCAGAAATGCCTTCGCGCCGTAGGTCTCTCTAGGCAACAGAAGGAGGCTCAAAAGACTAGCAAAGATGGTTTAGAATTTGCTGAGACTTATATTGCATTTGGTAAAAGCTTATTTTATGGGCTCCTTGGAGACCCTGATCCTCCTTACCTTGAAGCAGCAGCTCTACTGTCAGTCAATAACAAAGCAATATGCATTGGTGTCACTCTGGTTCATACCCAGTTACATACCCAAACTTGTTCTATCTATGGGCAGTAAAGAAATACACAATTAAAGCAGACTCCAAGGGAGATGCTGAACTGAACTAATATTGTTTAAAGCAAAAGTTGGCACGGTCTGGTCTGATGTCAGCAGAAGTTTCATTGTAAAGGGCTCTGCATTTTATTTAAATGCTTGCTCATAAGTGAAAAATGTTATCTATGATCAGGCAGCAACAAAACAACCCTGTTGCAGCATTTGCTGACTCTTTGCATTTCTCACTTACCAAGGATGCTGCAACTCCAGCTGCTTTATTACCCTTCCCTGAGGGAGGCTGCTGCCCACACCGACACAGCCGCTTTGGTGCAGAGCCCACATAAGCCTCAGCCCATCACACAAGCCTTGGTGGAGACCAGAGATCATAATATGATGGAGGTTACAACGCAAACATGGTACAACCCATGGATAGATACAGGGCTTGGCTTTTCAGCTCTTGAAGGGATTGCTGTCAACAGTTGTTAAAATTCCGTCTCACTTGTACTGAAGATGTGAACATACCAGCATTTAAAAGTGGAAAACCTAAATATTCAAAAAAATCTACCTTTCTTTGAACAAAACACAATGAGCTTCAGTTGAAAAGCAAATCATCATTTGTCTAATACAAAAGAAATCCTTTGTCCCAATCACAGCCTACTCTGAAGTAATGACTTTTTCCCACCTCCTTTTAAGAAGCCAAATGGATGCAGTTCTATAAATTTTTGAGAGCTTTACATAGTATGTGATGGTCTTATTTCACAGAAATTAGAAGACAAACCATGGTGGGTCTATCGGGTTGTGAACCAGCGCATGAGAGAAAAAGACTCCCATTGAGAGTGAGTGATAGTCTAAGTCACATAGAATTTAGTCTATAATATACTAGAACACAGTTACTGAAATAAAAGATTGATGCATAAATTATTTCAAGAATACCAGGAAATATTTGGTAGCAATCTGTAAAACCAGCCTTCCTATTTTCAGACGCACCAAAAGAAGCCCCATGAATAAATACATTCAGTTCATTTGCTACATTCTTTAAGTTTTTGAGTCAAAACAGGTTGGGCAGCAGGTAAAAAAAGTGTAAAAGAAATGTTGAGGAATGTAGCAAGAGTGCCACAAAAGAGTTCAGAAACAATAGATATATCCCAGTGGACACCACTGCTGGTATTTAATGGCATTATCAGATGAGTTTCTGTAATGGCTTCCAACCAAATTAATTTTTCATCTTGCTTTGTTAAAATTCAAAGCCAAAAAGGCAAATTATGGAAAACAAGAGAATAACCAAATAACCAGATGGAGTACAATAGAGACAACTTTAATTTAAAGTCAACACTAATAAAATATTCATGTCTTAACAAATATTTTACCCAAACACCAGATGCATTGGAGGCAATTTACATTTGACTCACCATACTGGCAGCGAGGACCCTGAAATCCTGCAGGACACTGGCACATCTGGGATCCTCCTTCAGAACATTTCCCTCCATTGAAGCAAGTGCCAACAGAACACAGCGCTGGTGCACACAAACAGAACGAAACAGGGTTGGTTTTCTGCCAAAGATCCTCCAGAATCGCCTCTTCCTTTCCAAATAAGAAATCCAGCTTTTTATTTAAGCAGAAAGGTTAGACTGCAGTTGAACTTGTTATCGTGGGTATAACTACCACGCCAATATGAAGGCATTTAACTTCAATAAAAATAAGACAACACAGTTTAACCTAAAGATGCTTCGAGGCAGAAGACAGTTTCTCAAGACTCAAAGCACTATCTGAATCCAGAATAAAAGAAGAGAGGAGCTGCTAGAGAGTAATTCAGCGATGATTAAGAACCATTGGTGTACTAAGAGATATCATGTATGTCCAAGGGAATTACAATATTTCCCTTCCTCTGACGCAGAAATATTTATTTACAGTAAGTTAAATTCCACATACTTGAGCCAAACTCGCAAAAAGTATCAAATATAAATGTATCAAATACAAAAATTCAACCACTTCGGTGCCTTAAAGAACTCAAAGCAAGTCTGCGCTGCTCTTTTAGGAAGAAAATAATTTTATATTGCCACTGGTGCTCAAACACATTAAATATCTTTAAACCAGAGATTAAAATAGATTCTAAACATCTCTTTGCCTTCTTACAACAAAACAGGTGCACACTAAATATGTCAATTCAAGCTAAAACTAACAGGAATACCTCTCAGGCTTGATTCCATTTTTTTAAATACAAAGAGACAGTCATAAAGGCAAGCTCTCTGAATGCAGCCCCCAAGTTGGTATGAAGATTAAAAAAATCCATAGCAACAGATGCTGACTTTCATACAGTAAATACAATTACTGACAAAACAGTAACAAAACTAAACAGTGAGTAAATTGTTATCTCCTACTTATGTCTCATTAACAGTGGCTGAAATGCTTCCTTAGCATTTAAATTAAATTCCACCTTTTAGGAAAACGTCCAATTGTGATCAGAAATTACTGATAGGAACAGGTTCTCACCAGGTGGAGAACCACAGGGTAGAAACACAATTGCTTCAATGGCAACTGCAGCAGTGAAAAAGCCAAAACCACTCAAATTCCACAATGAATGCTACATCCAAGAAACAAGTGCCTCACAGCAGATTTCTTTGTATAATTTGTGTAACAGCAATAACTTTGGTTGGCCTGTCAAAGCCAGGCTGGCACAGAAATGCTGCAACAACTCTAAGGAGAAATTCTGTTTCCACTGTTTAGATTGAAGTTACGGGTTTCTTGGTACTTTCACATGACAGCTTTTGTATTTTTAAAGGAAGTTTCTTTCCCCATCGATAGATTGCCTCCTTATAACTGGGATTTCCAGTTATAAATTGCAAGAAACACAACCCCACTTTCTAGAAGTAGGCCTTTGTGTCCTACTGATGCTTAAGGATATCCTCTCTCTTCGTCACCTGTTTGTCACAGATTTGCCATCAACTTACAGTGCAAACAGCCAGGTTCATTGTCACGTTGGACCCATCCAAGGCAGCACCTGTAGGCAGTTTGATGCTCCATTCTGTATGCCTGCTTGTACACCGTGTAGTACCCAGACCTGTGAAGAGAATAAGTTTAAGAGAACAATCACAACTTTTATTCAGCTTATTCACATCTCATCAGTAACAAACTCTACTCATAAATCATATTTACTATACATTTTTTCAGCCCCTCTCAGTAGTTCTTGTTAAAAATTAAACAAATACAGCAAAATGCACCCTGATAACATCAGATAGCTCTAATATACTATGTCCATGTATTTTCTGATAAATTTGTATTCATCCAGTCAAAGGTGAGTAATTTTGTTTTCCAATCAATTTTGGTTTCAGCTGTTGGGGGAGTTGATCTCCCATCAGTTCTAAGCATATGACAGAAAAAGAAAGAAGTTCAATTTTTCAAAGGAGATAACTTGACAGCTGGACTTCACCTAAAACAGGCTGAGACAGGAGCATTTTCTGATAATAAAAAATTGTGATCTAAAGCCAACCAAGAAGTTCATGACACACCCAAAACAGAAAAATTTCTCCTCAGTAATATTAAAGTAATGTCTCCGCAGAATATGCTATATCCATAACCAAGTCAAACATTTCAGATTAAATAATTTACGTCTCTCAAAAAAAAAAGAGTTACAGAATTTGCACTAAGTTGAGTAACAGAATTAATTTATAACAATAGATAACATATTACCTTCTCTCATAGCCCATACACCACCTCCTCCCTGTGCAACCTTGCTTCCACATCTTGACCATACGACTAAAGGCTTGAACACACGGCTGTTGGTGTCCAACCAGCACCAACTCCAACACTGGACAGACGTTTGGCCTTCAGGGAAACAAAAAGATATCCTTCATTATTTCTAGCATAAAACTTAGAAGTCTAGAGAAATACACATAAAAGTATAAGCGTTTGGAACAGATTTTGTATTACTATTTAAGAGTACCGTAGTTCTAGGACTTTTTTTCACCTTGAACCGGCCAAGCAGGTCTTGCAAGAAAATTACAGTCTCCATAAACACCTAAGGAGTCACGATCCAATGATTTCAGAATGGCAAATGGTCTGCAGACATTATTGGAGCCACAATTTCATTAATGTATTGGTTGCCCAAGTCACAGATACATTCCTAATGGCAATTACATGAATGGCCCAGCTCACAAAACACGATGGTACTTTGTTCCCAGAAAATGAAAGCTAAAGTGTTGAAGCAGGATTTGACACTCTTTGTTGCCTCTCAACACCACCAGCCTATGATAACCTTTTCAGATGAGATTCTATCCCATAAGCTGAGGAGCAGATGAATGAGGTGAAGGAGCCCAACTGCTGGAAGCCCCCCACTACGTCTTGTACATCCAATAACCCCTATTTCAGCTGACGTGCCAGGGTGGGAAGCAAAGACTTGACAACTACAGGCACTGACCTCTATGCCTCAAATCTACTGAATTGCCAGCCTCTGTACATACAGGATGAAAACCCAGCACCAGCCTTAGAAAACAGCACGTAAACGGAACAAAATACACAATGAAATTCAGGCCTGCACACAAGTCAATGGAAGCTGTATTGTCGATTCAAGGGCAGATAAGATTTATCTAAACTATTGCTGTGGAAAATGTATATTCTGTGTATTGCTATCAGTCCCCTCAGGGAACCACATGAAATTCATAAGAGGAAGTATCGTTGTTCTCTGCTGATTATTCCTAAAATAACAAGACCAAAATAAAAGCTTTGCTTTATAGGCTGGTATGTAATCTTCATCCTGCTACCTAGCCCTAGTTATAAAAATAGCAGGATTTCAGGAGGTATGGAGGGTCAAAAAAAAAAAAAGGTTACAAATTGATGGGATTTGCAGAGATTTTGACAGCCTTATTCTTATTTCTCTGCCCTGGTGTAAATAAGGAGATGTTGCATGCCAGAAAATAACTGCATAAAACATGCGAGGTCTAACTAAAGCCATAGAACACATGGGGGTTTGTCATCTTTTAAGGCAGGAGCCTATTGTAACAAAAATTAAATTAATTCAGTGATTTTTTTTTTAGTAGTTTACAGCTTGTTAACATAATCAAATCGCCAATTCCCCAAGACAGCCATTTGTAGCTGTGGAGGCTTTTCAAATTTAAGCCTCAATGACTAAAATACAGGTGGGAATCAGGGACCTTGTGTGCCCACTCTGGTAATTGAGAAACAACACTTGGCAGCTGCATCCTACCAGCCAGCAGACAAGTCTTTCCCCAAATTTGAGTTCAAGACCCCTCTTCGGGCTAGAGAGTGACCAAGAGGAAGACACACTCACACACTCATTTTCTCTGTCAATCAGAGGTATAAATGTGAGCCTGTGCTAGAAAAAAAAAGGGGGAATTTTTGCATTAATAAGATGGATAACTGTTCTAGCCCAACAGCTGCCTGGCAGTTAAAGTTATCATTAGTTACACTGGATATTGTTAATATCTCATTCAAGATTTATGGTGCTTTTTATCTCAGAGGCCCAAAGTAGTTTCACGGCTCCCTATTATGTCTGAACACCACGCAAGGTAGCCTTTCTAATAAAAAAGTACATCTTTCATCTGCAGGTCTTCAGGTAGTTTACAAACATCATTATTTTAAGCCCATGCAGAAGAGGAAAGTACTATAAGCAGGATTGTTTTTACTGCTGAGCTAAATACTTGGAAGAAACCTTGCCTCCCTAGATCAAATCCACTCCATGGTATTCCCAGTACTGTGCAGAAGACTCCCAGTATTTAGCAGAGGCCACTGGTCATGCAAAGCACAGCCAGAATGGGAACTCTAACCAGGTCTCCCAAAGGCACTGCAGCTCCTCCTCCTGGGTCATCCACCTCACAGTAAAGAGGACCTTTGCCCAATGAGGACACTCCAGTAGAGAAATGGGTCTGATTTTAAAAAACAACCCAACCATTCCCTCAGGAATTCCAGGTAGGCTATGTAAAAGTTATGAAAAGTAAATCTACAATTTTTTGCTCTGGTTGTCTTATCTCACCATGGAAATAGTGTACATTTGTACTAGGAAACCTTATATTGAGAGAAATTACTTTCCTGAACTAGAATACCTATTTCTCCCAGGCTTTGGAGGAACTGCTTAACTCTGCCGTCCCAAACCCCACTCCATGTTCCTCCTCTTCCACTGCTGAACCCCTTTTCTATATTGTTCCTCATTCCCCATTCCTCAAGTGTGCCCAAGCTGCAGCTGCCAACACCACGCAACAAAGCAGAAGGCAGTAGCAGCGTGGTTTCACATTGCCTTAAATTCTCCCAAAAGCCACCATTCCTCCACTTTCCCACGTCATCCCCCATTATTTCACAGCCCTTCCCACGTGTGCCAGCTACCCCTTCCTCTCCAAGTCCCTCACCATTTAGCATATTTAGCTGAAGTTCAGAGCAATTGTTCCCAAGCCGCTCTTAGCGCAAACTCTGCCATTTGTTTCACATCCAAAGGAGGTCTTCGTACGCCCAAAATCTTGCCTGCCTTTTTTTTCTTTTCCATTACATCAGTTGGTCTAATAAAACCCATGCCTTACTTAGCAACCATGCCTCACTTCGCAGGCTTTTTAAAACGACTCTCCCTCTAGTGAATAGAACATCATGTACTGATAATTCATGCATATCTCCTTTTATTAGAATTGCCTAAAACTTTCCAGATAAAGGTACATTCATATGCATCGCTCTTCCATAAATAAAAGAGAGGCTGACAATTGTTGTACTAACATACTGAGCCCGTCCTATAAATTCTTACTCCTATGATATTGCCATGTTTCCAGGAATAGCTGTATTGACTTCTATGATGCAGTTAATAGGAACAAATGGCACTCACAGAACAAAACAAGTCAGCAGCATAAAGTCACACATTTATTAAGATTTATTCAAAGTAAGCCATTCTTCCCAGATGCCCTTGGGATAATTTAAAGTCAGATATCAAACCTTTGCCACACTATAATTAAATTGCAGCAATTGCCTAACATGTAATCCTCTGCTGGCAAAGCTGGAAAGCTCACATGCCCTCTCCAACAATTAGCCAACCTCACAACCCCCCCACACGTAGTCAACACATGAATTTTCAAGCCATCTGACTCACTGCTCTTTGATACGTTACCGATCAACTTAAGAACAGTTTCTTGAACAAGACTACAGCTACTGAAAATAGTTTTGTATTATGGCATTCTCTTAACTAGAAGCCATCTAAGACTAACGTGAAACCTCAAGTGGATGTAAGGAGAGGAAGAGAGCTCCATTTTTACTCTTATGCCCTTAGCATTCAGAAAAATATTTCTTAATGGGAGTTTAAGCGTTAAAATGAGCAAAACACACAAATGCGTATTATGTTCTATGATGTGATTGATTCACCAGTCCCTTAAAACCTTTTTATACTGATGCTCTCTGTTAGCCAAGACTAACACAAGGCTATTATTAGCTTGTCAATCTGACTTGGGCAAGACAGAAAGCTCTCTTTTAATATTTGCATTAGGAGACTGCTCTTTAAACAAAGACACCCTACACACTTCCAGCACAAGACTTCAGATTCTAATGGACAGATAATTAGACCAACATGAAGCGAGAGCAGCCTTGGCTAATCACATGGCTGTGGTGCCTGTGAACCACTGCACAATGGGAAAACTTCAGAGAAAATTAAAAGCATCTCCAGGCGGGATATAATTCATTCCTGTGTTTAGAATTTTAAAAGGAATACGTATCTTCACACAAAAGGACAGTCAAAGAAGCATTCATGGAGATGTATTCAATGGCAAACCTGGCTCAGGAAGTCCTGGAGACTCAAGATACTGAGGCTGAAGCAGTTATTCAGGCACAGTCTCACTGCATGCTCATCCCTTGTCTTACTGTCCTCACTAGCCATTGACTACTCACTCCTGGAAGCAGCCCACAGGCTCAATCTCCCCACCCAACACCTCACAGCATTCAGACATATGGACAGCATCCCTGAAGTCCTCAATGAGTCACTGGCAATTGTGGTCATTTGTGCTGAGCTGCAACTCTACATCTTCCCCCTCAAGCTGTCACCACCACCAGCACCACCTCAACCGACCTCCCCTGAGAAGGGACCACAATCTTCCCACAACTCATGACAGAGAATGGATGGCGGGATCAGCATTTCTACTGTCTCCCAAGTGAGGTCCTCTGCCCTTTTACCCTTGCCCACGATTCTGCAGAAGGATACCAGATATTTTGAGATGGATATAGTTGCAGCTAACTTTTACATGCATTCAGCCAAGCATAAATAACTTTATATAGCAATAGATGGGTTCTCTTGATGAAGTGCACATGGTTTTCATATAAGGAAGAGAGAGGTACAGGCCATCTGCTCATGAGAGCAGAGAGACAGCTTCCTACACACACTCCTGACATGGGTGGTCCAAAAGGGGCAAACAGAGGTGAGGAGGTGGGAAGATAGCAGAAGAGCTAGAGAGGGAACAGCTCCATTTCAAAAGGTGCATCATCTCTCCACAACAGGGATATTTTTTTATTCTGCCTGGCATATCCTAACACCTGGCTCTTTGAATGACAACTGGAGCAAATCTCATTCTATCAATCCACTTTTTTCCAGTTCAAATGAAGAAGCTAAAGGTAGTAAAGTAAAAGATTTAATGGTAGTGAGAGAGCAAACACACATCAAGATATCCCTGAAGGTTTATTTCAACAGCACAAACTTTAAATCAAAACATTAATGAATACAAAGCAAAGGATGATTTGGCTGTCTGATTTCAGGTCTTTCTGCAGAGACGAAGCGAATGACACCATGAAATCAGAAGGCTTTTAACATCTTCCTAAAAGTGAGATGTTGTAGCCTGCATTGGTTCAGCTGAAGAATTTGCAGCCTGAACACTATTGATCTTCCCATGAAAGTCAATAGTTGAAACCTGTCATAAGCAGCGACTTGTCAGAACTCTGTATTTTCAAAACACTAATTGGTTGGTGCTCCCTGCCTTTATGCTGCTATTAAAACTTTAGAACAGCATAGTCTCTATGCTTTTCCAGATTTAGTTTGAAAACATCAAATGAGAACTTTCCTTAAGGAAACCAAGATTGTAGTCAGGGCTAAATTCTCCACTGCTGTGATGACAACAGTGGTTTTGCTCTTGAGATACACCAATGTTGATCAAAACATAGTTTTACGTTGCTGCAAGAGCTTTGGACAGGAACTTCTCAGGGCAGATCATCATCTGAATCTCCTCATACCTCCAACCACCCTGGCAAAATATCCCCAGCTTCTTATAAAAGAGAAGTCTAGAAAGGGCAGGTTGGTACCACACAGAAACATGCTGTGCTATAGAGGAGAAAAGGACAGTACAAAACACTGTATGCAAACAGGATGTTGATTAAGTTTGCCATAAGTCTCATTTAAGGGGAAAGGAGAGAAAAGGACATTTCATCTGAACACAGAAAAAAAAAGTTAAACAAGGAAATAGGCCACCGACCCAAAAGGTCCAATGAACAGGTTGCATACATTTATTTATAGAGAAACAAAAGATAGAAGTAAATTTTGTCTCTAAATATATATTGCTTAATAGCAACAATAATTCACAAAGGCTGGAATCACAGAAAAGGCTTCTCTTCCTTTTTAAACTGCCAAACTCTCCTTTCTACCTTTAATCTATTTTAAGGCTCATTTCCCCACATTTTCCAGATAAAATTAATCACCACTACCAGAGACAATTAGGACATCCTGCTCCCTTGACCACTAATCAATTCCTGCTCTCCACTGATCCTGTATCAATATTTGTGATGTTTATATGCCCCCTGGGATATGGATTGTAAGCACCAAGCTCATTTAGATTAGGTCTCATTATCACTACTATTCTCTGGATCTGTGGAGGACAGTCCAGCACAGAAGACTCTCTAACCCCACAGGTTACTAATGCACTGCTGTGTCTTATTCACATCCTCTCCCTGATTAGATGGAGCAGCTAAATAACATGAGAGTTCTTTCAGCCTTTGTGCACTGCATCTAGATTAAGAGCAAATCAATATGAGATGATTAATTACACACTCAGCTATTATAACAACAATAAGATTTTTAGTTCCTACTGCTATCAAAGTGCAGCGTCTGTCGTTTACCTTCTATTTAACTATCCTCCTCCCTCCCCCAAGACAGAATAATCTATTTTCGTTAGCAGGAATAGCAGAAGACAAACATGCACATCCAGATCATTTAACTATGATTTGCCAAGTCACTTTTTTTTGGATCCTAAATCAAGGAGTGGTTGGTTGGGATTTTTTGTTCAAGTTTATGAGTTTATGTTGCTGTTGGTTTGGGTTTGTTTTGTTCTCTCTCTCTTTTTTTTTATGTAGTGTCACATAGCCTTAGCCCCCAGCATTCTTCTACTGGATGACCTCTGCAGGTACGAAGTGGCTTCTGCAACATAGGTAAGTTATCAAGTACAGACCCACAGGATGGCAAAAACAATATCACCACTTTGTCATACAACTCTGATATCCTCCAAAGACCTATTTTATTCATCTTCAGGGAAGCGTGCACATTACTTTTATCCAAACTAGTTGATTATCCCAGAACATGGCTGCTTTGGCACGAGTCCTGGTTAGAAATTGGCATGAGTTTCTGGTTAGAAAACCCAATGGGAAGTCATATACAAGGAGGCTAAGAAATAATCTACATTTTCTCATTGTTAAGACAAAACAAATAGTTGTCCAGAGCATTAACAAAAATGTGAAATTTTAAGAGGAAAGCAGTTCAGGCAGGGTGGTCTCTACTGAGCAACAATTTGCACCAAGTTCTGCTCTGACTTACAAAGGGAAGGCAATGTGGTGTTTTTACTAAATACAGATGAAAAAGAACATCACCACTCCGACCTAAATACCACTCCTCTTTTCACACATGAGATTGAATATCCATCCACAGGTCAAAGGCACTCCGAGAATTACAACTGAATGTATTTCAGCTCAGCTTGTGTAGGCATTTTATCTGAAAGCTCATGTCCTCTTATGCACAAGGCAAAAAAATCTAAAGTTTACCTCCAGAACAACTAATGATTACTTTTAAAGCAAGACTAGCATGGAATCCAAAGTATAAATCCAAGAGACTACATATGTTCAGTATGCAATTTTAAAATGCTTTGATTTAGCAGTAATGAAAGGAAATTTCTTTCTCCTCAGAAATAAATTAAAAGCAATAGATTTTAGAGAGAATGTAAGCAATAACGGGCTTGAATTTCAGAAGGAGGAAATCTATTAACTGTGTTCAAAGAGAGAAGGTATTTAATTGGTGAATAACACAAGTCTGCAATATGGTCTGTTAACTCTCTGAGAGCCAAAGCGTCATTTCCATCAAAGGAGGTTCTGATCACAAGCCACCCAAAGACAAGGTGTTACATTACCAGATAATCTTACCCTTCCTCACCAGGTTTCTTCAAATTTATTTTGGACATGGAGAAAAATACTCCATGTTCTCTGTCATATCTAGGCCATGGCACATCTAAAACTATGATAAATAAGTAGCACTGGATATAAACAATGCAGAAGAAAAGTCAAGGCAAAAAGCAGGCAGTTTTCCTAGAAATCAGAAATACTGTACACACACACCTGCACTTAATATAACACATGCATAAATAAATTAACCATATCAACATTTCATAACACACCACAGTGCAACCTAAAGAAACGCTGACAAGTTCTTGCCTCTTAGAAATGCCTCTTTGCATTTTTGGGAATTAACTTAAGAAGCCAAATCCCATTAAAAATGAATAGAAGCAGGGGCTCACCTACCTTAAACTTGCAGATTTTAGACTCACACAGTATGTATTAATAGCTTATGATATTGGGATTATGGCTGGGAAATTTCTAAAGCTCTTGTAGGTACCTTACGGGACGACTCTGATGTGAAAGCATATGTATAAAACTGGAAAATATTTTATGGTCAATCACGAGATCAAGTTCATCTTTGATAAATACAGCAACTTCAGGCTATCACTTTTACAACCGTGTATTTTCATAGTCTTATGACTATGTCAGAATTTAGGAGGAAGTCTTGATCTCATTTTTCTCCTGAAGAGCAGGAAAACATGTCATAAATCAAGAAAGCAAGCTACAGCATAATGACATTCATTCATTATCTTTAAGTCTCCTGCCAATTAATATACTGGGGGATAAAAAAAGAGCCCTTTGCCATCTGCTTAAAGACTAAATTCAAAATTAATTTTCCTCTAGAAGCTCTGAAACAGTGGTTTTAAGTGCAAACTCTTGAAAAAATGCGATTCTGTTATAATGCTGACCAGCATGAGCTCTATCTGGTGGCAAGAGACTGTAGTGCACAAGGTAGAATGACTATTTTTTGATCAGCATGATCTTCACATTCACGGAGATGAGAAACATCTCAGTCTTCAACGTGTATTTTTTTTTCCCTGGCAACAGCTACTGGATATTAAAGGACTGGGGGGGGGGGGGGGGGGGGGGGGGACGGGACACCACGACGACACAAAGGACAACAAAACAAGACTGTCATAACTTTTATGCCAAAGCCTTTTAAACCATGCTTACTAAAAATCACATTATCCAAACCCCGGAGACTTGAAGTAGCTACGATTTCAGAATACTGAGGGTTTACTGAAACCTGACAGATTGTAGACAGACAGGACTGGGAAGAAGTACTTGAGGCTTCAGCTGAAAAAACACACACAAAAAATAGGAAAAAATCAATAGTCTAAATCAGAATTTGGCAACAACCGGGTTGTGGGATCACATCATCAAGGTTTAAAAAAGTTGATAAGAAGAGACTAAACCTAATTTTACTTAATGTAAGATACAAATGTAGATACATGACAGTGGCAAATCAGATCCTGATTTTCAGCAAAAAACCTGCAATCTTTTTTTAATCACCAAATCCGTGAAGATACAACATCCCATTTGGAGAAATAGGAGATTATACTGCATTACTCATTTCAGCTCTAAGAGATAAACATACCTCAATCCCTTATTTAACACTAAGAATACAAACTTTCCTCACACCTGCAAATTGGCACCACTGGAAGTGAAAATACAGTGCATTGGTTAAACAACCAATAGACTGAGACAATTTCTCACCAAGAAATTATTATACAACCTACTTTTCACATTATTTGGACAGTATTATGACAAAACTCCAGGCTCCAAGCTTAAGCTTGATTACCATATTCTTTATGGAAGCTTTTTTTTTCATTAATTTGTTTTCTGCCCTGCATTCCAACATAAGCAAAGTGACAGGCCATTTGTTCTACTGTAACAATCAAAATTCAGACTCATCTCATCCTATGGAAGTGCTTTGTACACCAATACCTTATTTTGAAATACATTGCAGTCCTCAAAAGAGTGGACTTCACCATTTTAATTGCACCTACTTGCCTAAAATTTGATATTTATTGAAATACTGCCCACAATCACACCTGCTTACAATGAGACACACTGCAATACTCGTCCTGTATCCCTGTAGCCCAATCACTGCTACAGTTAAAGGACCAAGTTTCCTTGAGTGTTGCAAATGTAGATACAATCTGAAAGCAAGATTTTGCTTTTGGGAATATGATTTATCTGGAGGAGTACAAGTAAGCCTGCAGTGCCCCACAGAAGCAGCTGGAAAACAGTTACTCCGCCAGGAATCCAGCTCTAAATCCAGGTGTTCCTTGGAATGTGACCAAATTTACTTGCTTATGAATAGAGTAAATATATGCAGCTGCAACATTTGAGCAGTCAAAAACCCTAAAAATAGTTTTATTGCAAGATTGGATCCTCTAAAACCCAAATCAGACCCTTTAGATGTCACCCTAGACCTGCAAAACCACAGAGCAAGTCAATGGGCTTAACATTGGCAACGGACAAAGCTTGTCTCGGGACTTGTTCAAAGAAGTCCTCACTTCTTTGACCTCACTTCTCAACTGTCACTTGGGAAGAGACGAGTTCATTCCTGAGCCATCTCTCAGCCCTAACTGTGAAAGGTAGTATTTATTGCACAAAGGGGGTCCCTAACACATACCTCATAACTGCTCTGTCCTGGACAGCTAACTACAAGCAAACATCTGCACTTCTAAAACTTGTAGTGCAATATCTCTTTAGGAGAAGATTTACCACTTCCAACAGCATCTCAAGCCCTCTACTCTTAACTCCTCTTCTCCACTGTCCCACAGCTACCACCAGCCTTCTGTCAAGCATGATCCTGAAAGTAAACTCCATACTAGATA